>JADLZK010003025.1:0-57341 GCA_015847255.1 Hyparrhenia diplandra
GCCCATGCAAGGAAATAATCAACATAGTATGACTTATGATGGCATAAGAAATAATCATAGAAAGTGCATACATTATGTGTAGCAATGTACATCAGATAAATTTGTTTGTCTGGGTTATTACAGAAACACAACATGTCGATACTTCCATTTGTGTCTGAGAAATCAAAGATGTATCTCGGTATGTATTCAAATTTGCAATCGAAAAAATGTTTCTTATAGATTCAAGGTAGTACACAGAGGTGAATTAAACTGAAAAATTTGTACATAGGTACTGCGGCTTGATATCTTAAAAATTAAACCATCAATGAGCAAACCGTTAAAGGGGAGCCCTACAAAGAAGTTCTGCATGCACCAGGTTTCACATAAGCATCATTTATAAAGCTGGTGTGGTTTGGCCTAAAAGGTATCCAGACCAGAGGCAACCAGGGACCGTAGTATCAATTTGGGTGATGACAACTATGTTGTTCTTCAGTCATTGCATTAGATTGACATCTATGATAGGCACGCTGAACTTCTTGTCCACTCATCTGCACACACTGCCAAACAACTAATTAGTATAATAACAAAATCAAACTCCTAGAGTTAGGGCGGTAACGATGTCGACGTATCCCATCATGTTGTTTAATAAAGCATGTGTGTGAGCTAGTATCGTGCCTGGCTGGTGCAACTACGGATGCAAAGTGACTAAGGCCTAAAAAAAAGGCAGCAATGGCATCTCGAGTAATCTAAATGGAAATGGTTCACTAATTTAGCAAAAAAAAATTTGGTCAGTATGGAACCTGCTGGATGCGTTTATTGAATGTACTGCACATTACAATACGGCTACAGGTGAGATTTGTAGTATCTATATTGGCTTGAAGGCTGTTTGAATTTTGTCACCATGTTGAGATATTAGTAGTGTAATCACAAAGAACTATTTCTGCTGATAAAGTAGTCAAATATGAACACACCCTTCATTGGTAGCTGTTTCTTGCATGTTGTAATAGCATCCTATGAAAGCTTCAGATAACCAAAACAGAGTAAAAATCACCTACTTTATACTGGGGAAAGAGCCCATCTTTCTATATGAACCAGTCAACCAGTCAGGGATATTTCAGATGATCCACACACCATTTTTCAAATAACTTTAAAAAGATCAACATCAAAGATGTCTCCAAATTTCCTAGAGAGAGTATAACAAAGACTGAAACCTAGAGAAAGCTATTATAGACGAAATGTGAATCTGTAGTTACTTTCAGATGGCCAAAACATAGCAGCCACAACAAGAATAAAATTTGAGCAGTCGATGCGGAGGCAATGCAAAAGGAAAATCTAAGGGCAGCTGTTGCCCGTTCTGCAGGCAATATGGCAGGAATCGAGGTATTCAGAACTTTGACAATACCATTATTGAGGGTAGTGAAGAAGGGAAAGAATCAATGCAACATAGAAGGCTAGCTATGGCACTTCACAAATGAGGAACAATAGAAGCTCGATATAGTCAGTTTGCTTGCAACATAGAACTTGTTCAAGAAGAAAAGATAAACTTATGCCATAGCAAGCTGGTCATTGTGAGAAGAAGCTTGCCAGGAGGTACAAAAAAAATATTAACAAATGAAATTTTGCACTATGTATATAGGATGCATTAAGCCACATGCTGAGAATGTTTTCACCTGAGAATGCCGTCAAGATGGTTTAAGTCTATATGTGACAAGAAGGGTGAAGGAAAATGAAGTCGATTTCTGATTTCCTACAAGGAAACATATATAGATAGTTTAAATTTCCCACAAAGATTCCTCTTATGATTATGGAGTGTACAGACAAGAGAGCGGTCGGCATAACAGTCGGAAAGGCATGAAAGTCCAATCTAAAAAAAATGAAACATTTACTATCCTTATTGTGACAAATAGAAAATTTCATCAGAAGTCGATTGTCGTCGCCCTCTGTGTTTGTGGCACCATGGCCTTGATTGTAGGAAGAAAGAACAAAAATAATAATATCTTAAAACAGGAAACATATTGGCACTGGTTATATTTCTGACAGTAGTAGTTGGTTTAGATGGAAGTGTGTAACATGCAGTTTGTGTATAATAAGAAAACATTACTTAAATAATAGTGTTAAAATATTCATAAAACATTTGACATTTTTAGCCATATAGGACTGGGGTAGAAAAAAAAATCAAAGCTACAATTATGTAGTGTACACAGTCATAAAAAGAAACAAGCTTGCAGGGACAAACAACCTCTTTTTAATGAATCTAGGATATTACCATATTTTGTATACATCAAATCCCTCAGTAATGCCAACAACTTAATTTATATTGCTGTTGGCATTCTAAAGGAAGGATCAATGCTCAGTAGAACTGCAACCAGAGCATGTTTTTTCACTAAATTATAGAGGGGAGACAAATTAAGCATAATGAGAGGCAACATGTAGATGCAATTAGTGGAGAGAAGAACATACCTTCCATTTGTGGATTTTAACTTTGCCGATGCGGAATCATCTAGCTGACCACAGTAGAACTGCAACCAGAGCATGCTTTTCACTAAATTATAGAGGGGAGACAAATTATGCATAATGAGAGGCAACATGTAGATGCAATTAGTGGAGAGAAGAACATACCTTCCATTTGTGGATTTTAACTTTGTCGATGCGGAATCATCTAGCTGACCACCAGCACCCTATTTTCAGGAGTTTCTTAAAACCATTTGCATGATGAAAAACAATTATTTGTGAAATTGATTGAGATGACAAGAGCCAAAGCAAAAAACTTAAAACAGGTCCGATAGAAGTGCAAGGCATTATCTTTTCCTAGGTAATGAGATTATGAACTGGAAAGTGAAAAAATAGTTTATCTAAGTCTGAATAAGGCATACTACCGGAGTGTAGACCAAAATTTGAAGCCTCATTACCAAGTCGGTCTCAATATTCCAATCCTATTAGCATTTTAACCGGCACTCCTAACATGAAGGTGTAACTGTGTAAGTGTGGTGTCTCTAAAATATTTATCATTCATAGTTGTAAAGGACATGTGCTAATGCTGTAGATAATAGCTGCATTCATTCCAAACATGCAGCTTAGCAATGGACTTGTTCATTGCAGTGATCAACCAGTCAATTGATAGTAAAAGAGGATTTTATTTGCAGCCCCAATGCACCTTGAGATTAATTTCAATACTAAAATCATTGATAGGTTCCACCCTATACCACACAAAAAAATTAGAAAGTACAACCTCAAGTATTTCAGAAACAAACGTTTGCTGGAAATTTTACTGTCACAGACTACAACATTTACCACAGATTGTAACCTAAAGCACTTCACAGCTTTACCTCATCCACATCCACCACATATTCAAGAAAAAGTAAGTAACATCTGAAATAGCTAAACACACATTCAAACAAGAAAGCGGAGCGAATAGGCAGCTTTGGAACTAATCCTAGGACATGAGAAAATAAGAGATGTAGGCCTACATGGATGAGTGAGAACGAACCTTACTAAAACCAGCATCTAGGCGAGCCCCCGTACTGGCACCAAATAAAGCTTGGTCAACTGAGGAAGCCATAACCGAGAATGAAAAATTGTAAATTCATTGCTCTATGTAGCAGAGGTGCGAATATAAAACCTAGAAGCGCATATAGGCAAGTATAAGAGTAAAAAGTAAAACAAACCACATATCTCTGAAATTAGTCGAACTCCTATCCTTTGTTCAGTGGCCCAGGAACGAAGACCTGCAAGAGGACAATAAGCACTTCAAGTAATTCTAAACCATGATAATGCAGATCTGTTTAGCAGTTTGCTATTAGCAAGGGTCAACCAAGAAAAGAGATCTATCATCATAAACCACTGGAACTATCTTGTGAGGAGAAAATAAGAAGGAAAAAATTGTGTACCTCTAGTGTTGTATTGGGTAGTGCTCATACTCAACGGCACGACATTCTACAAATTTGAAGGTAAATTAATAAGTTCTACAAAAGCGAAGTCTGTACTGCACATAGTTAAATAAGCATACTTTAAGAAGCTCAAATTTCGTACTAATTTAAATTAGAGGAACCAAAAACTGTGTTTTTTTAAAAAAAAAATAAGTACCTATGAATTAGAAGCCTTTCTGATACTGAGTATCTTTATGCCATCTACACACATATAAAAAGCTAATTTGAACACAGGCAACAAAGGAAAAACATATAGGAAGCATTTCACAGAACCTTAGCGCCCTGCTCTAAATTCATCCATGCAAGAAATCTGTTGAACTTGTGCTACAACATGGTCCTGAACAATACTACGAAAAATTGGATAGAAAACAAAAATAGGAACCTGAAAATATGTGGATCAAAAAGAATGCTTTCGTAACAGAAGGGACTTTGTCCCCATTGGCCATCCATCCATTTTGCAGCTTCATATAACATTGATGTTCCCTGCCTTCCACACTAACAATTTTTGAAGACGGAGATGCAAGCAAAAACCGTTTCATTGTGAGACTATGAAGAAAGAAAATAAAGTAGGTATACACCATAGATATTTTCTTGCGTGAAGCTATTGTTGTGCTGCAGGCATAATAAAAAATTGCGGACCAATGAATCTGTTGCTAACCTTAAGCTCTAAATCCTTGACTGTAAACAATGATAGAAGGTCCATGCTTTAGAGCCTGGAGCTGGGGTTTAGGACTCACAAAATCAAGTTCCTACGATGCCCCAATCATACCTCAGGTTTAGAGCATAAAGAAGAAAACATTTTTGCACATGCCTCAGGTAGTAAAAAAGAAAAACAATCATCATCGCATATGTCCATAGTCTCAGTTGTATTGTAGTATCTTAGAGTAATAATAACAATCATCATATTTGTCCAATGCCTAAGACCAAGAGCAGGAAACGAAAACATCATTGCATATGTCCAGAACACATAGAGAGATTGAAGAAAGAAATAGTAAACATACACAAAAGAGGCATATGCTAAAATTGTACACAGAAAAATGCTCTGATTCAAATTGCAAGCATCATACAAATGCTCATATTAAAATTGCAACCATCATAGACATGGACAAATGCTCCGATTAAATTGACAATAATCATAGACTTGGACATATGCTCAGATTAAGTTTGGCAGCTTCATAGACTTGGCCAGATGGTCAAATTCAAGGGGGAATAGGAGGCGAGATTCAAACTACGGGCCAAGAAGTCGTAGGAAAGGCAGTAGAAGCTGAGTATATATATGAATGGAGCACGGAGCAGCCAGCTTCGCGATGAATCCAGAGGGACGCAAAGATGGAGCTGAGCAGAATCCGTTGGAAAGGCAGGAGAAGCTGAGAGGTAAGAAGCCAGTCCGCTGGATTACAGCCATGGATCGCAAGATCTAACAGCGGTAAAAAATTTCGGACACGTGGACAGGTGTTCTCGCGAGGAAGCCATTCAGGTTTCTTGCTGCGGGCCAAGAAGCCGGTCCGTTGAATAACAACCATCCACCACGAGATCTAACAATGGGTACAAATTTTGGGCGACGTGGGCAGGTGTTCTTGCTGAGGAGCACCTGCACTTTCTATTGTTGTGCTACTGGCATAATAAAAAAATGCGGACCAATGAATCTACTGCTAACCCTGGTGCTCAAAATCGTTGACTGTAAACAATGATAGAAGGTCCATGCTTCAGAGCTTGGAGCTAGGATTTAGGACTCACCAAATCAAGTTCCTATGACGACCCACTCATACCTCAGGTTTAGAGCATAAAGAAGAAAACATTTTTGCGCATGCCTTAGGTAGCAAAAAGAAAGAACAATCATCATCACATATGTCCATAGTCTCAGCTGTAGTGTAGTATCTTAGTGTCATCACATTTGTCCAATGTCTCAGACCAAGATCAGGAAATGATAAACATCACTGCATATGTCCAGAAACATAGAGATTGAAGAAAGAAATAGTAAACACACACAAAAGAGGCATATGCTAAAATTGTACATAGAAAAATGCTCTGATTTAAACTGCAACCATCATACAAATGCTCATATTAAAATTGCAACCATCATAGACATGGACAAATGCTCAGATTAAATTTGGCATCCTCATAGACTTGGCCGGATGGTCAAATTCAAGGGGGAACAGAAGGCGGGATTCAAACTCCCTGTACTTGTATTGTGGGAATCTCTCCAACCAATTCGCGACAAAAGCATTGCCATCCAGTGCTACAAGACAAGACAAAGGGAAGCACAAGGGGCTGGTACCTGATTTCTTGATCAACCAAGGTAAGTGGGCAGCTTGCACAGGAACAACGATAAATCAGGGTTACCTGTATTTGCATCTCCCGCGGTGCACAGAACAAGCGACGAGTCGAAAGGAATGGACGACATTAACGCGTCGCGCCACCCCCGTGGAACCCTAGATCAGCGCCGCCACTGCACCGGAGGCCGGACATTAGGGAGGACACATCAAACGGAGGAGCAAGAGAAGAGGGTTAGGCACTTTGCCTTACCTAGGGTTTTCGTGGACCCTGCCGCAGCTGCCACACCTAGGGTTGCGTCGAGCACGGGAAGGACCATCGGGAGGAAGAGGGCTGCAGTTGCCGGGCGCCCGTCGTCGTATTTGGTGAGGGCGTCGGAGACGGAGGGGGAGGGGGAGGGGGGAGCGGCGAGGTGGCCGCGAGTTTCCCGGATCGGGTAGAAGCCGAGGTAGATATTTGGAGTGAAAAGTGAAGCTGAGTATATATATGAATGGAGCACGGAGCAGCCAGCTTCGCAATGAATCCAGAGGGACGCAGAGATGGTGCTGAGCAGAATCCGTTGGAAAGGCGCAGGAGAAGCTGCGAGGTAAGAAGCCAGCTCGCTGAATTACAGCCATGGATTACAAGATCTAACAGCGGTAAAAAATTTAGATTACGTGGGCCGGGCGTTCCTGGCAGGAAGCCATTCCAGGTTCTAGCGTTTTAATACCGGTGCACGCCTACAAATAGCAGCATACGCTAATTTTTGGAGGGGTTTTTCTTTTTGAAAACCCCTATAATTCAAATTAAATTTAATAGAGATTTTCGTTTAAACCCCCACAAATCAAATTCAAATTAATATTATATTTAATAATTTAGTTAAATTTAAAAATAGAGATTTTGCTTTTGGAAAGTCTTTTTGAAAATGGAATATTGAAAACGAAACTGAGTAATCCTGGACGAGTTTAGGAAATTAGAGGGCCACAGTAGCTTATGCAAAAAAAAAAAAAAAAAAATGCATATATGGGCCAGATTCGTTAAAAAAGTTACACGGGCCAACATAACACAACCAGACTGCGGGTTTTTTTTTTTTTTTTTTTTTAGCAGCACACTAAACATTTTAACTGAAGAGAAACAAAAGTGGCAATAAGGCTATCGGAGGACGCTTAACATCTCCAAAGGCTCTCTACATGTCTTTTCATTGTTATACAAAACTTACAAGAAAAAAAATAGACTCCAATAGACTCTTTAAACTTGAAGGACCTAAAATGTTCTGTTTTCTGTTAGGATTGTACAAATTAATTCAAGAGAACCCTATCCTTTCTGAGTACAATCTTAGAAGATCTTAGGCCTTGCACTTTTCAGTTTGGATTTGTGGAAACGAGCATTTCTTATATGATGAAGTGGAAACAACTAAGCTGATTTTTGCTCTCGGCTTCCACAATCTATTTGGAAGACTTAGTAGGGTCCATTTTGAGAGGTTCTTCCTGGCTATGGTGCTGTTGAGCTAGGAGAAGCCAAAAAAATGCAGCTCCTCTCACTCCTCTATGTGGATTTCTATGTGGAGCTGAAGTTCTCTAACAACCCGAGCCCGAGCCTCTAGAAACTCGAAACCATAAAACAGGACCTCAAGTGTAGTGAGCCCCAACGAACACTTGATGTGTACAGTACATTTATAATCTTCTGTAGGCAATGTAAGACTGCAACTTTCAGGATTAGTAAAACGGACCTAGGAATGCAGGATTTTTTTCCTTTTCTGCCTTTTTCTGTGAAATTATCTGATTCCTGTAAAATCAATGAGACCCTTAGATGGAATGCACAGTGCAAATTTAGTATACAAGGGTTATTGCAGCCAAAGGTTTAAGCGTTATTTTATTACAACACCAATCAACACAAGAACATCGTGGTTACAGAACCTTTACAACACACAACCCAGGGGCTGGTTACACAGCCTCATACGTACACGTGAGTTACTCCAGACACCAGGAGAAGCAACTCCATGAAACCCAAACCCTACACAAACAGAACTTTCACATCAAAACTCACCAGCTTTTTCCTGAAAAAACCAAGAGGAGCCGATAAGATACACACGTCAAAGCACACTGGCAACACCCATCAGTCACAGACGCACGCACGCCCCCCGTCAAGTAGCAGCAGGAGCATCGTCGGCAGCCTTGTCCTGCTGGTTCTCGCCAGCCTCGTCAATGGCCATGGCGTCCCGTTCCCGCTCTGCTGATGCTGATGTGATGATGTGAGGTGGCCCTCGTTGGACGTCCGCTCCTCACTCTCCACCGGACCAGGCGGGACCGCGGGCATGCTGGAGCTGCCACCGCCTTGCTCCCCCACCAGGCTCGTAATGCCGTTCTGCTGTAGTTATCAAGGGGCCGGCTCACCACTTCCAGGAGGCCCATCATGCTCACCGAGGCTGCCGCACGCCATGCTGTACCTGGTCGCCACGGGCGGCAGGGGCAGGGTGGAAGTTGAGGTCACATCACTGTTGTCTCGGGTGGTGTCCATCGTCTGTGGGGACCTTGACAGGTTGCTCCCCTCAGGCTCGTCGCTGTTCACCTATGCCATCTTCCTGATCGCATCCGCCACCTCTCGCTCCGACTGCCGCTGCTTCTTCCTCATCATTAGTGTCTTGATTCGACGCCGCCTCCTCTCGCTCCGACTGCCGCTGCTTCTTCCTCATCATTAGTGTCTTGATTCGACGCCTGACCGTCATGCACACATTGCAGGTGCACGCAGGGTTGTGCTTTGGGCCCTTGCCACTGGGCGGCTGGATGCACACAATGCACGTGCAGCCAGGGCGATGCTGGGGATGCTTTGTGGTTGTCGCCACTGAAGCGGTACCTTGGTTACCGACTTCACCAAATACCAAGTCGTCAAGGCTGGATGCATCCATTTCAGCCAATTGGCTGGATGCATCCATTTCATTTCTGCAATATACATTGCAAAAGGTGCAGTATCATACCAAAGCTGCCCTTTAAAACGCCTTTCGCCTCCTCATTTCTGCAATATAAATTGTATGAGCAAAAGGTGCAGTATGAGCTCCACCTCTACAAAGTGTCAAAGTCCTGACAAAGCTGACTTATAAAAATATATCTGCCTCACTTCCTCATTAGTCATTACTCAACCCAATCAACTGTTGCATTGATTATGGAAAGAGTTATGAATCAAGCACAAAGTTCCCATTTTAAAAAAGGTCAGGCAAGCTATCCCAAAGCCCTTCCTTGCATCTTAAAATTTTGTTATAAAAAGAAATGGTTGACCCGAGGGGAAAGACCTCCCCTGAGGCATTGCAGAAACTTCCTCGAACTTAAGGATTGAGAAAAGATAACGAAAGCTGGCTACCCAGGACATGTATCTCTAAAGAGTTACACTGCAAGGGGCCCTTTTTGCATGCAAGCCAGGGCTCGAAACCTGACTAGCAGCCTCCCAACTGGAGGTCCTACCACTGTGTCATCACTGTGTTTAAAATTTTGTTTTCAACATCAGTAAACATAAGCAAATCATACCTTCATACTGCTGCATAACACTTTGCAACTCTTTTGGGGTCAACTCTTCAGGTGCAGAGCAGGAGCAGCTGGAACAGTTGAATTTAAAGTATAATGAGAATTAGTATGAATAACAAAAGCAAGGTTAGAGCAGTCCAGCAAGGGAGTAATTGACTGTGTCACAGAAAAATGACCTCCAGCAAGAGAATCAATGAAACACGTACATGCCTAGGTAAAGTATAGAAAAAACAAGGGACAGTGTCACAGACAATTGGCCTGATGCGAGCAAGTTTTTTCAGTATGAATTGTTGAGAGAGGTACAAGAGAATAGAGCACCTTTCAAAGTACATGGATAAATCAAGCAAATCCTGGATCAAGTGTGACTGAAATTCTGGATTGACCAAGACTACAGATAAGACAAGACTGTAACATGAAATGAAACAGAACAGATGAAGACCATATAAAATTCATTGTTCCACACCAATAAGATCATCACACCAAAATTTCGGAATTTTAAGACTAAACATTGATCAGATCGCACATCGCCAAATACATCAACAGAGAACACAATATAGCATTACCATTTTGTGTCCCATGAGTTGTCGGTGCATGTCCATTTGGATGCAACAGTAACATTAAGAGGCAACGGCGCCATTTTGAGCACTCATCACACTGAATCCACTGATCTTGTTCCCCTACAAATACAAAATCCGAAAATTGACATAATTCCCACACGGACGCCAATGATATGTACATGACTTCCATTCAGCAACCCCTCAAACAGTATGATGATTACACAGTTAATGCAATAGCTGAATCAATGTCACCACTTTTTCAATTGTCCTTTTCCATTTCCACTTCTTGAAGCACTATGGCATGTAGTTTTCATGGAAGGTATATAAAATTAAAATTCAATATCAGGTATTGTACTAGAATTAGATGTGTCCCACATAGATTGTCCTAGAATTGGAAGGTATTAAGACATAAGTAATTTCAGGTTTTTTATGTTAGAGGAAAGGTATTTAAAATGTGTTATGAAGAAGTACAACTCATGTCATTATGGATACTATTCAGAATCACACAAAAGTAACGAAAAATAACGATACTGCATCTTTTTTTCCGATCATTTACTTACCCTGTTGCACGGATGGTGGAAAATTGATCTCTTCGCAAAGACAGGGGGTTCCTGCATGTATGTACCATGGTTAGATCAGGTTGAAGAACATTCAAGTATTTTTGCGATGTACAAAGATCAGCTTTTTGTGCCTGACAGATGATGCTCCTATGTTCTCACTTGCAGTAGAAACGAGGGTCTCACTGAGAAGGGAACCATTTGCAATAGCTGAAATCTGTGAGGCCTGTGTAAAAGTAATAAAAAAACATTGAAGTAAAAACATGAGAAAGGAGATGCAAAACAAGCACTTCAACAACAGCAGGTTGTCTGATGGAAAATCTAACTTACTGGCAGACTGGCAGTATTTGTGGCCTTCCGAAAGCCCATAACAAGTTTCCCTCCAGGATCTATACGACTAAAGGTCACTGCAGAAAACAACCACAAAAATAGGTTCCAGTAAACAACATTCACAGAGCATGGAATACATGACATAATACCATTCAATATAATTTACTATAGCAGGGAAGCCATGTGACAAATAACAAGAAGCTATACCATATATGTAATATTAAAAACAAACTTCAGTCAAGAAAGAAGTGAAGTGCATGCTTGCAAATAGATGCTTATGATCATGTCCAAGGAAATAAATTGCTAACTACCTGTATCGCCAGCTTGTAATTGCAATGACTGTATGCATGGTGTAACACCCTCCAAGAAGTACATTCTGCTGCCAATATTTGGCCAAAACCTAAACTGAAAATGCCATTCTTTTCCTCTTGCATCTTGAATTGTCAAGGGGCGACCTTCTGGTTGAAAAATTGGGGAAAATATGCCTGCACAGAGAACCTTGTTAGCTCAGGATGACAGAAACAATGGGGAAAAAGAATGCATACAGATGCGCTTCCTGCACTAGCAATAAATTTCGTGAACAGAAGCAGTTGAGCACAACAATGAAAAAGATGCACAATGATTAATTATTTACACGAGACTGAGAGTATCAATGGGCATATACAATAGGAACTAGAATAAGATCATTGCAGTACTACCATAGATATGATAGTGGTTCAGCATAAGGACGCATTTAGGTACAGTAAGTGCAA
Organism: Hyparrhenia diplandra; assembly: GCA_015847255.1. Classification (NCBI taxonomy): domain Eukaryota; kingdom Viridiplantae; phylum Streptophyta; class Magnoliopsida; order Poales; family Poaceae; genus Hyparrhenia; species Hyparrhenia diplandra. Next base: position 11,870 of record JADLZK010003025.1, read on the forward strand.
GACATTACATAGATCAGTTTTTCCATGTTCACTTATAAGCAATGATATGTAGACCTTATTGATCTAGGACAATACCATGTTTATTTTTGTAAACTCTGGACAGGAGGAAAGTCAAATGCTTTTTGATGTTCCTTCCAAACAACTTTTGGAAGATAAATCAGCAATAAATAATAATAAAAATATACTTGAATTATTAAAAGGAAGCCAAACAAATGTTGAAGTTACCTCAGCACAAGCTTTTTGAAGAATAAGACGCCCTATGGGGCCTGCATCACTTCGCACTCAGGACCTTCTCGAACAATGGAACGATTGTGGAATTTGAACTAGAAAAATATAGTCAAGGAAGATAAAAGAAAATCTACATCTGTTACAAAAAGGAATGTATGCAGCATATAATATGGGTTCAAGCCTAATGAGCTATTCTGGAGCCTTGTATTTATATTTATAAGTTATTAAATGTTAGAGATCAATGTCACCAGGAAGTTGACAATTTCAAATACATGAAGGCCTCATCAAGGATACTCTCCAGATATCTGTTGCAGCTCTTGGTCTGTAATTCTTGGCCAATACCGAGGACGTAATCGATTGCGGCGCCTTCCCTCAGCAGGCGGTCTAGAAACACGAGGATGCGGAAACATGTCTCTCGTTGGATCAAAAGCAGCACCTTCACCAACCCTTTGTGGTCTGGTCAGGAAATGCCGAGCTCTTTGTGCGTGCTGAAAGGGAGATAGCTACGTTACACGGTGCGGGGGCGCAGCCCGCTCTGCGCCTGTGCTCCACCTGCGCATGCGTTGGTGCGAGCGGGACTGAGGATGGAGCGAGAGCAGATCTGGGATGGCACAGAGCAGAGCGTCGTGTGCGTACGCTTGCGCAAGAGCAGGTTGACGGCGGCCAGCGGGGGAGGAGAATGAGAATGGGGCTAGGGTTCCAGATTGGTTCCAGATTCAGCCGACTAAATCTATAATCTATAATCTATAATAATTAATAACTACTATACTAATAAAGCGAGAAAATTTCCGTCCTCTGCCATGGCCAGCCTTCCGAGTCCGACACATGTACGCCTCTATTCCCTCCTTCCCGGCATCAGGAAAGCGACCTGCGCTTCCTCCGCCGCTTTCGGGAATTCCAAATTTTCTACGGTTCTTGCGCTCACGATTAGCGTAATAAGACCAATGTTTGCCTCTACAATTTTCCTCCTCAAAGCGCTGCAAACACACAAGAACGAATGGCATAATAAGTATCGCTTGGAACAAATGTGCAGGATGTGCGACGGCTATGGCTCCCCGCTGCCGGCAGCAGCACCGCGCCGCCATGGGGAAGGTCGCTGGAGCCAAGCGGAGGAGAAGACTGGAGAAAGGGAGAGGACGGGATCACCTCCAGCTTCAGGACCAGATCAGCCGGTGCTCAGCCTCGCTGGATGCATCTCGCTGCATGGTCGCGTCTCACTGCTCTCAACCGTGGTTCTGGATGAGGATTAGATTAGGAGAGAGAGAAGTGCGGGGAGAGAACGAGTGGAAGCTGGTCAGATTTGTTTTTTTTTTTTTTTTTTTTTTTTTTTTTTTTTGCCCCATCATAGGAACGTATGTGTGTGCAATAGTTATCATTTAAACAAATAATGACCATTTATCATTCATATGTTTTGTATTTCCTGTTATAAATTCCTCCGTTCCAAACAGCTCTTCCCTTCATTTCCTGTATTAAACAATCTCTGAGTTAATCTCGGCCGGGCTTTCTTGCCATGAGGAATGAAGCAAAGAGAGAGAGAGGAGAGACTTGTAACTTGAGTTCCTAATAATTAAAGAGAAAAATTTGGGATTTGATGGATATAATCTCTCTCTTGACGGACAAAATAGAATATAGTGTGATAAAATATGACTGATTCCAAACAATTATCACATATTCAAGCATATTGAAGTTAAGATAATCTCATACCTTGTTTCAAATTCTAAGATAAGTTGTCCAAGTGTATAGACAAAAACATAAATATAGAAAAAATGAAACATTTTATAATTTGAAACGGAGAAAGTGTCGCTTTCTCACATATAAGATTCTTGTTGTAATAATTTTGAAAAAAAGACTCTTATTGTAATAGCAAGAATTATGGGCTCTTAAATTTATTTGATTTAAATTTGAATAACACTTCAATTAAATACAACAAAATAGGCAAGTGTTGAATGAGCTCTGCGTGATGCGTAGATCTCGTTGCAACAACGCACGGACGCTTTTCCTAGTATAAATAAATACACACGTTATATTGGGCCTGGGCCTTACAACGTGTTTGTTGGGCCAATTTTGATATTAGCTAGAGCTGAATTTGAGTAGACAATTGTGACCAACATTATTTTAACAACCGCACGATCTGCTCAAAAAAAAAAACCGCGTTGCCATAGGATTTTCTAAAAAAAATAAATTTATTATAATATATAGCTTGTGTATATGATTTGTATGCTAACAGATTATAAAGATTTTTAATATTTAAATATGACATGGGTATTTTTTGTAATTAATAATGGACTTATTGGGGAATGATGTGGACACCTTATATGAATATAAATAGAACTCACTAGTACGAAATGAGGTGGACACCTCACATGGCGAGAGAATTCACCTAGTGGGGTTTATCTTTATAAGAATTATGATTTTTATTTTTTTAAATAGTAAACGTGATCCGTGTATTGGGTTTTTTAGAAAATTGTCGTATTTACGTATCTGTATCCGTGCAACTTAGTGAGATAGTGTAGTGTCAAGTTCTCTTCAGCAATGGTTGTTGTTGGCGATAGCATAGATCTTTCGGCTGCCGATGTAGCCTCCATCTTGTTTTCCATTGCTTGCAATACCTAGGGTCATGCTCTGACATGCCTCTGAAAATGATTCACTTGTTGTGCTATCTGTAGTTGGATCCTTATTGTCATCTCTTCGAGTACATTGAGGTGACTCGAATGCACTTTGAGACCTAGTTAGGAAAGGCCTTCCCATGGCCCCGATACTAAGGGTGGGTTGTTCCATTCAATCTGCCTTGAACTATTCTCTATATCTTTTTGTCTCAAAATGTTACTGCTTTGTCCAGCCTCTATGCCTTTTACCAAGAACAGGCGATTGCTCTTATTTACAATAGCAATATCATCACTTCTGGATTCCAACATAAGAAAGGGTGGTGGTTCAAACTTTCTACTGGACAATAACTCCTCGCTTTTACCGAAAAAACGCAGATTATTTGGAGATGGAAAAAGCTTTGGAAGCACTTGGCCAGAAGCTTGTAAAAAGTAAAATCAGAATATTTGAAAAGGAAAGTTCGATAACGTGACCAAAGGAAAGAACTTACAGACTGAGCTGCCTATTTAGGTCAGAAGTCTGGGGACATGCAAGGTCTGTGTTCTACCTTCAGCTACGACCTACGACTGAGCAATACACGTATTGGGTGCTCTGGTGTGTTTGCCTCTCGGGAGGTTGGTGTGACCAGACAACCAGCGTGTGATAGAAAGTGGGCCCTCTATTTTGGTGTGCGGCTTCCATAACAAGGGCGTTGGCTAGGGCATTCCATGTGTGGGGGTTGCGGGCTACGTCTGCCTGTTTAGGTCAGCACTTATAGAGCATCAAAAGCGGACCTGACTTCTTGTCTCTAACCAAAAAACAACAGATTCCTATCCCAAACACGTCATATATCTTACATGTGGTAGCGGCAGCGCACGTGGGAACTCACCCTCCATCTCCTTCTTCTCCATAGTTCCATACCATCCATTCGATCCACATCACTTGCATGGGGTTTCTTGCAGGTTGTAGGTGATCACCGTGGCGCGAGTGTCGAGGCACAATAGCAGGGTGGTGAGCCGACAGGCGCAAGACCCGCTCCACCTCAGCAGTGCACACTCGGCGATAAGCATGGACCATCCCTAGTGGTGCACTTGGACGGGCATGCAAGAGCAGGAGTGGGGTCGGTGGGTGGTGGAAATCCACACCCCAAGCACCTTCACCAGATTATGGATCAGCAGGTTCAAGCAAGCGGCGACGGAGTGCAACCGTGTTGTTAGGGGCGTGGAGGCGACGACTTGTCACATTGCCGCTGCATCATGCGTGTAGATGGCACTGCTGTGTGAAGGCGCCGCAGCTTAGAGGCTAAGCCACGAAGGCAACCAGCAAGCACAAGTCATGACCTTCACTATCAGTGATGGAAGGCAAGTGCAAACCAGAACCAATCATGGTGGGGACAAAAAACCACAAAGTTGTCGTGTGGGTGAACCATTACCACAAAGCAAAAGTTGTGTGGGCAAGACATTCACCTCCAGCATATCTATGACAAAGTCGATGCTAGTTTCCTGCCTCCATATTTTACGAACATAGGGATAAGTGAGGTGAATATGACTAAAATCTTACCAACGAGAGTATTTTTTTACCGTATAAAAAGAACCAATTTTATATAGTGAGACTATATGCGATAATCATAGATGATATACTGTATGAAGAGGTAAATACATGAAAATCATCATACCAACAAAGGGAAGCATTTGAAAACATACCATTTCACAAACTTGCATATCACAAAGTTTATCACAATAAAATATTAAAATTATGTTGAGTATGAGATTAAAAAAAACTAGTTCACGAACTCAATACAAATGGGCAACATTGAACACAACATCCATAGTGTTGAATGCTGCGACTATCATATAATTATCAGTTTACGGTGGATGAATAAAAACATCACATAATATGCCACAGTGCTCTCAGAGCATATGTCGTCACTACTCCATACCAGCGATGGCATAGGAAGCTACATGCTTCGAACGTCTAGCCCCTATTGAAGCTATATAGTCACAAACTCCAAACCAGCGATCGCATAGGAAGCTACATGCTTCAGAAGTCTAGCCCCTATTGAAGCTATATAGTCCATGTGATGCCTACGAACGTGGAACGCACCAAAATGCCTTTGGGCCATATAAACCGGAAGTACACTGTGCCATGATGAACCAAGAAGTAATAGTTGGTTTTCGGCACAAGCACCGCACCTCATGATCCGTTAGATGCGGTCCTGGAAGGTAGCCGTGGATATGAACGAGTACTCGAGGTTGAGGCCACCTACGTGTCCACAGCACGTCTCCAGGTTTGGCCACGACCATCTTGTTGATGTGGCCAAAGTAGGTGACTACGGTGGACGTGCCATCGAAGCCGGCGGCTGTCATCTCGTGGCTCTTTGCGGAAGGTGTGGGAAATGGAGCCCCAGCGGCTACCTAGAGACTGCACCACCGTCTGTTGCGTCGGAGGTCACGCCGTGGTTGGTGACCGAGTTGAGGAGGCACAAGATGAGAGTGGTCTCGTCGCACAACAACAATTCCTTCGCCCTGATGGCGGGTCTAGGACCACTGCTTGGCCGACGAGCTCTAGTAGATTGACCTTGATGATCTTCCGGGTGCTGACATTGAGCAGCTTGAGGCGCGTGGGTGCGGACTCAGGTGCTGGCTCCATTAGTAGGATCCACTAGCGAGGGTGGAAGATGTGGTAAATGCTGGCTCCATTAGTAGGATCCACTAGCGAGGGTGGAAGATGTGGTCAATGGCACGCGCACCAAGCTCATGAGACTTATTCTTGTTATTGTGGTCCATCCACAGCTTGCACACCAGGTTGAACCGCATGAAGTTTGCCTTGTCACCGTCTCGAGAGGCGGTCAACGACACTCTTGATTGCTAGTGACGACAACAATGCATACAACACAAAATCATGAGCTGAAGTACTTATAAGCGACTATATACATAATAGAAAATCAAGGACAGATCTCGGGTTGTTTCTTGGTTAAAAAAGAAATGGAGCAAAATCGGATTGCATGAGCAGAGGATGCAAGGTAAGAGGACATACCATTTGGGATCGACTCTAGCAAGGAAACACCTTGGGCAATGCGCTTATACCTCCTCAAGTTCGTCTCCTATGGTTGTCGCGGGAGCAGCAACTGGTCGCTCAATCGTCAGAGAGCCGACAAGGGAAACGTGACTGGCGATGATGCACTTCGACCTCCTCATGGTCATCTCCATCATGGTCCTCGCACGGCTTGTCACTCGATCGTTTGAGAGGGGAAAGGGAATGGTCTGGATGAGGAGGCTGCTTAATACTCAATGACAAAGAGTCAGAGAGGGATGGGAACGAAAGGGCGCTACAAGGGTTGTGTGTCGAGGGAGAGTTAGAGAGGGACTAGTGTGGGGGTTTGTAGGTTACGGTCGCCTATTTAGGACAATCATTATAGGGCACTGAGAGACAGGCACGATTCTTCACTCTAGCAAAAAAACAGTCGAGTGGAGGGTTCAAATCCCTATCCATAAGCACGTCACGTTTTATGTGTGGCAATGGAGTGGAGGATGTAGATCCCTATCCCTAAGCATGGGGATAAACAACCACAAAGTTGTTGTGTGGATGAACCATTTACATCCAAGCAAAAAGTGTGAGGGCGCCTCCCGCAAATCTACCACAAAGTCGACGCCAGTCACCTCATGATCCTCGCAGAACATGTTCAAAATGTCCCTTGCAATTGCAGCATTCTCACCGTTAGGAGTTCGACGACATGGTGAGTCATCGTTGAGGAGACGCGACGATGAGAGTTCTCTCGTGGTGTAGCACCATCGTGTCCTCCGATGCTCTAGGCGGTCCTACAACCATGGCACGACGATCAAGCTCTAACAGATCTACTTTGACGAGCTTCCTGGTGATAAATTAGGCTTGTGTATGGCCCTTTTCGCCAGCTTCGCTAGCAGGATCCACCACGAGGCCTACCTTCAATGGTTGAGCTAGGTTCTATGGCCTCACTGTGCTGGACCTCAACTACATCATATTCTTTGAAGAGAAGGGGGAGGAGAAGTTGTGGTTGGCCAATATCTCCTAGGAACTAGTGACAATTGGGACAACAAAAACAAAATCAAGCCATTATAAACATAGAGCAAAAATCGAGGACAAATCTTGAGTTGTCTCTCAGCAAAATGAATCCAAAATCATGCGAGAGCGTAGGACGGAAGGGCGAGAGGACATACCATTTGGACTAGCTCCGACAAGGGAAACACGCAGGGCGGTGCAGTTGGACTCAAGAGCTTGGACCTCCTCAAGGTTGTCTTCGCCATGGTGGTCGTGGGCACGGTTGGAGAGGGGGGGCAACAAACATAAAATCAAGCGACCATATACATAGAGCAGAGAGATCTAAACGACAGACGAAATGGGAATGCGCGAGCGGAGGACGGAGGGTGAGAGGAGTACCAGTACAGACTGACTTCGGCAAGGGAATAGCATGGGGTGATGAACTTTGAACTCCTCAAGGTTGTTGTCTTGTCGAGGCTAGCAAGGCGCTTCAACATCCTCACATATGGTTTGTTTCCGCTGTGGTCCTCGCGCGGCTCGTCGGTCATCGTGGGAGAGGAGATGAGAGAGGGGAGCTGTAGGGGTTGCGCGCTGGCAGAGAGTCGGAGAGGGATGGATGAGGATTGGGGATGAAAGGGTTATGGGGCTAGACGACAATGGAGAGTCAAATAGGGGTAGGTGTGGGCACTGCTGCTAGTCAGAACCTAGGGGAGAGAGGTGGGACTGGCCTATTTATTGTCTCCAACAAAGAAAACAGACAAGTGGTGGTAGCAGCAGTGCGTGAGAGCAGGCAATGGTGGCGTAGGTGCAGACGGTCATGGAGGCGGTGGCGGCGTGTTGCGTTGCTAGTGCCAAGGAGCAGCAAGCTACCGGCGTTGGGCCGCGGAGCACGTAGGCATCATGTGTGGCCCTACAGCGTGAAGACGCCAAAGCTAGCGAAGACGACCTTAGCGTCTGTGCTTGGGCTCCGGCTATGAGAGAGCAACTAGCACACACGTTGGGTGGCTTTACTGTGTCAGTGTTGGCCTACCGAGAGGTTGGTGGGATGGGACCAAGCCAGTGACCGTGGCTTGACGGAAGTGGGCTTGATTTGATCTGTGACTTCCAAAACTAGGGTTTTGGTTATGGTTGGCGCCTGGTGCTGGTGGACAGTCGAGACAATGGGGACTACAAACACAAAATCATGAGCCAAAGTACTTATAAGAGACTATATACACAAGACAAATCAAGGATAGACCCGAGTGTTTCGGCAATAGATCAAATAGATTTAAAATCAGAACGCGCGAGCGGAGGACGGTGGTGTGAGGATGTACCATTTCAGACTGACTCTGGTAATGCGCTTGGACCACCTCAAGGTCGTTTGTGCCAAGGTCATCATGTACGTTCATGACTGATTGCTCGGTCATCGGAGAGGGCCCGACAAGGGAAACACGCCTAGCGGGGATGCACTTGACCTCCTCACGGTTATCTTGCCATGGTCCTCGTGTGCCTCGACGCTCGATCGTCGGAAAGGGGAGAGGAAGGTTTGGGATAAGAGGGTTGGGGGGTCTATGCGCCGACGAAGAATTGGAGTGGGATGCACACCAACGGAGAGTTAGGAGAGGGACCAATGTGGGGGTTGTGGGCTACGGTTGTCTGATTAGGTTAGTGCTTATAGGGCATCGAGAGGTAGGCACGAGTTCTTGTCTCGGCCAAAAAAAAAATGATCAGGGGAGGGAACATATCACTATGCCTGAACACAGTCCGCAACCTTGACTACCAGTGGTGGTAGGCAACTGCATGCGAGAACCAATGATAAGGGCAGCAAACAACCACAAAGCTATCATGTGGGTGAACCATTTACCATAAAGCAGGTGTGTGGGGGAGACATTCATCTCCAATAGATTGCCATGTACCGTGCAAGGTGGGTTGTGATACATGGCCTTAGGTGCAAACCTCGGTCTAGTTACCGAGAAGATCCATACTACATAGGGTCGGAAGCACGGCTTTAGAGGGCATCAAATAGAATATCTCGAAGTCGACTCATCTTCGTTCCCGCCCTCCCTCTTTGTTCTTGCTCTCCTACCTAGGATTCCTACTCCTCCCAATCTAAACTCCCTCTAATTCTCCCAAAATTGTATCAAATTACCCTTCTAATTGAGATTGGCGGTCGATGTTCATGACAATTGGTATTGGCCTTCAACTGAAACCTAATTTTTCCCCCAAATCGAGCTCATCAGTGTCCATGATGATAGAACTCTCGGCGTCATTGTCACACCTCTCAATGGAGTTGTCGAAGACGATGGAGATGTTGCAGCAGATGAACAACATCTTGGATCGCATGAATGGCATCTCCTTGGCGCCCCTGTTCCGCTAGGCGATCATCTAGGCGGGATTAGCCACGCCTAGAAGCTAGTCGATGGGGTGCCATGGAGCCTAGGGGGTGGTCGGCTTCATAGGCGGGCGGGCGGCGCCCTAGGCTTCTCTCGGCGGCGACTCGGCGGCGGCGTTTGGCGGGCGGCGGCGTGTAGGCGGTGGATTGGGGCGCGGGGGGCTTTTTAGGGCGGCTGCGGCGCGCCGCCGCTGCTGGCGTCAAGCGCCGCGCACGAGACGAAATCGGGCCGCACGCTGGAAGGGATAAGGCCGCCGCGGTTTCCCGCTCCCGAGACACCGCCGGGTCCGAAGACGAAGGTCCACCGCCGGCGCCGCTCCTCCCGCCGATGGTCCACCGACGGTGTTGGTGATCCCCCGCCGCCCCGCTCCCCCCGGCTGACGCCGCTCCTCCTCCGGGCCCGCACCTCCCCGCCGGCCGCTCGTCCTCCTCGGTTCTCCCCACGGGGGGTGCACCGGGGTCCCCTCTCGTCCTCCTCCTCGGCTTCTAGGTGAGTCATCTCCTCCTGGCCTGCTCCTTTGTGCTCTGCTCTGCTGCTCCCCTCCCGGTCCCCCTGCTTTGCTCTGCTGATCCATTCCCCTGTTGTATTGTATCTGAATGAATGGCCTGAATGAGTACATGCCTGAATGCTTTGTAGTTGTATGCCTGCAATTGAATGCTTGTATGCTCTGCTCTGCTCCTCTCTCTATAATTTTGTGATATGTTTTACCTATGCTTTACCAATGTAGTTCTCTCTGTACTGCCTAGTGCTACTGCCTACTGCATTTTGTGATTGCTTGAAGTTGAATGTATAGGATGTCAACATCATAAGTTGCAGCTGGGACTGAAACAAAGGGTCCAAATCTTTTGAAAAGGAATTCTGATGATATTGGATGGGAATATGGTGTTCTTGTTGATGCTATCAACAAGGATAAGGTGAAGTGCAAGTTCTGTGGGAAGAAGATGGGGGGAGGGGTTTATAGGTTGAAGGAGCATGTGGCTCATGTTCCAGGCAATGTGAGGAAATGCTCATCTACAACACCGAGAGGCTTGGAGGCTAAATAGAAGTGCAAGGCAGCAATAGAAGCTGCAAAAAGGAAGAGAGCTGAGAAGACTATTCGTGAGATAGAACTTAGACAAGAAGTTAATGTGTCTAAAGCTGGATCACAGGGGGGGTGGAGTGTCTAGAGTTGGATCACAGCCTTCACAGGGGGTCGGAGATTTTGAGGAAGTCACTTGTATTGGAAATTCAGAGCCTCACAAATTAGGACCAATTGACAAATGGACAAGGGCTATTGATCCTACAGCTAGCAAGAGTGAATCTTTAAAGCAACAGCAGCTGAACAAAGCACTTTGGAAAGAAAGATTGAACGAGGTGCACAAGTATGTTGCAAGATGGGCTTATAATCGCGGTAAATTGCTACTATACTACTATGTATTTGCTTTTTAAAATTCAATAACTGTTGTTATTCTTGTACTGAACACAAATTTGGCTCTTTTTTATATCTATGTGCAGCAATAGCTTTCAATGCATGTGACAATGATGACTTCACACAAATGTGTGAAGTCATTGGGCAGTTTGGACCTGGATTTCAGCCTCCAAGTGATGATTTGCTGAGAGAGATTACTGGATGAAGAATATGCAAGAAACAAGACTTTGATGCAGGAGCGTCAAGTTGAGAAGTTGAAGAATGGGTGCTCCATTATGACTGATGCTTGGTCAGATAGGAAGAGGAGAAGCATAATGAATCTGTGCACTAATTGTGCTAAAGGAACCGAATTCATCAAATCAACTGAGATGTCATCTGTGTCACACACTAGTGAAGTCATCTTTGAACTAGTGGACAAAGCAATTGAAGAATTGGGTCTAGAAAATGTGGTGCAAGTAGTGACCGACAATGCCTCCAACAACATGGGTGCAAAGAAGCTACTTGATGAGAAGAGACCACATATATTTTGGACATCTTGTGCAGCTCACACAATCAACTTGATGCTCCAAGGAATTGGTAACTTGGCTCGGTTCAAGAAGGTGATTGACCAAGCAAAGGCATTTACCATATTTGTTATTAAGAGGAAGATAGCTGGAAGACTTGATTCTCCATTGCATATGACAACTTATTTGCTCAATCCATACTATAGCTACACTAACACATTAATTTTTGATGAGCCTAAAATGAATGTAGCATTTATAGCTTGTGTTGAAAAATTTTATTATTATGATGAGGACAAGCAACATCAGGCTGCCAACATTGAACTCAAAAAGTTTCAAAATAGAGAAGGGCCATTTAGCAAGAAGTTAGCAAGGACTTATGAACATTTTGACTATAATCCAGGTAGAGGTACATGTTAATACATGGTTGTTTGCTGTTTTGAAACATGTTTGTTTGCTGTTTTCTAACATGTAGAGGTGTTTTTCTTTTGTTTCAGCCTCATGGTGGCGGTTGTATGGAATTGAAACACCGGCTTTATAGAGGATGGCTACAAGGATCTTATCTTTGACATCAAGTGCTTCTGGTTGTGAAAGAAATTGGAGTGGGTTTGAAGGGGTTAGTACCTTTCTACTATGAACATTTCAGCAAAAATATCTTTAAATTGCACTACTAAAAATGCTCTTATTTTATATTTCAGCAGCATATGAACAACATCTTGGATCGCATGAATGGCATCTCCTTGGCGCACAAGCCATCCACACCTACTTCGCTAACATCCTCCGCCCTGACGATGGCGGCCACGACACCAGTTGCGTCGCCCCCGCCTGCAGCATCCTCAGCCACGTCCACACCATCTACTATTGTGCGCCAGACGACATCTGTTGCCCTGACACCAGCTGTACCGTCCACCACAGCCACTTCTATGGCAGTGTTCGCATCGTCCCTTTGCAGCGCAACAGCCGCTGCCGTCGTCGTGAGTAGCACTGACTACTTCAATGCGTCGTCGTCAGGCTCTAGCCGTCACGAGTATACTGCTAGTGGATGTGGTCAACAAAGACGAGCGTGTTCTTTCATTGCAGTTCTGTCAGATTTCTACTTGGTTTGGCTCTGAAGACTCCAAGTGGACAACTCAGATTACACTTTGTGGCTTGTTACATTGCTGGGCACATGATTGGTCACCCAGTTCTTGCTCTCCTACCTGGGATTCCTACTACTCCCTGATTCTCCAGAAATTATAACAAATTGTTACCCTTGTAATAGAGATTGGTAGTCAAGGTTTGTGACACAAATCTACCACGAAATCAACGCCCATCACCTCGTGATACCCACATAAGAGCATCTCTAGTGGAGGCCCCCAAATTGGGCCCTCAAATTTCTATTCGCATGTGAGGCTGAAAAAAATAGAGGTCCAAGTTCACTTCAGACTCCAGTGGGAGAAGCAGATTAGGATCCGCCTATCAACAAAAAGAGGTCCAGTGCGTCCTTCGGCGTTGCGCCGACGCGCGTGCTCCGACGCCCCGCCCAAAAGCGAGGCTGATTCTCGTCTACTACCTTTGGTGAGGGCACAGATGAGGGCTCCACGACGTTTGTTGTAGTTATCGAAGAAGCTCTCCACTGTGTAGGGCGGCCTCAGAGTTAGAGCCAATGGGCGCTTGGTCGCTGGATCCAAAGCCGGGCTTACGTATTCGCACCTAGGAGGAGGGTCCGGTGACAGCCACTCCAGGGCCACGGGCGCGGCCACGGTATCAGCACCTACCTAATTTGTGCCTGGTCACGGCCGGCTCTGGGCATCGCCAAACATAGGACTAGAGGGCGGGTCTGGCGGCAGCGCGGTCATGGCTTCTTGGTTGGGCTTTGGGAGTAGCGAACAATACGCGAAGACTCAAATTCGTTGTCGGAGTCGGAGTCGGAGTCCATGGCACGTAGGTAGCAGCTAGCGAGAACGAGGGAGAAATGGATCGGCTAGAGAGAAGAGCGAGAGAGAGGTGGAGACACGCCGCGGGCGGGCAACGTGTGCTGGCAAGCCCGCGGGATGGAGACGAATGAGAAAGAAAAAGTGGGGTGAGACCCACGGAATAGGGGGGTGTTGCATGTAGGGGTTAAGACTATAATTTAGGGAGGGACTTGAAAAATGAGGTCACATTTAGGGGATTCATTGTAGTTGTTTTTTTTTCTTCAAACCCCTAAAATTTAGGGTGGGGGCTAGGCTGCAGATGCTCTAACAGTTCAGATTGGGCCCCTGCGGCTATCAGGCGTAGTGTTCTCACCGTCGAAAGAATTTATAGTTTTCCACCATGCTCTCGTCCCTCTTTGTCATGGCCCCGCCACACTAGCTGACCACCACCTGTGTGCTCCCGTCGCCGCCCGCCATCCACCGCCTTCACTGGATTCCGCGGCCTGACCTCGCTGGACCTTGATTATGTCATATTCTCCGAGGAGAAGAGTTGCGAGCGGCTAGAGGCCATGATCCCGGCAGCCGCGCCGACGAACACCCTTTCACCATGCCACCCCTGGAGAGGGACTTCCTGTCCCTGGCGTGTGGATCATCCACATGCCCAACCTCCGGTGGCTAAGCTAAGTTCCACAGCCTGACCGTACTGGACCTCGATCGTAGGTGCAGCCGAAGGCCATGATATCGGCAACCGCACCAACGCTGGAGAAGCTGCGGCTGGCAAACAACACCTTCCACCATGCCAGCCCTGGCAGGCAAGGGCCTCCCTGTCCCTGGCGCGTTGATCATCCACGTGACCAAGCTGGCTGGAGCTGCGCCTGACGATGGCCACCGCTGGCTCTTGGGAGCTAGGACACCTTCCCAAGCTAGCTTGACTACGCTAGCATCATGCTGAGCCAAGAAACTATGGGAGGCTGCTCAATGATTGCCACATTTCAGGTGCGAGCGAGCACATATCACCATCAATGAATAAAAGCTTTTCACAAAGGCAATTTTTATTTTCATAAGCAGGCAAGCGGACCGCCTCTTAGCTGGGTATCCAAACACCCTCCCAAGTAAATTGTTATCCAACTAATATTAGCTATGTGATATAATATATTATTCTCTTGGTTTGAACAAGTGACTATAATATATTATTCTTCACAAATTGTTGTTGAAATTCTTCACAAATTACTGGTGAAATTTTGTTTAAATTGTTACTGAAATTTTGTGTACTTTGTTGTTTTCTATAAATTCGGATAGATAGGGTATACCCGAACCCGAATTATCGGGTACCCGAAATTTCGAGTAGTGTTTTTTCGAGATAATATTAGGTGGCAGTTTTCATTACCCGACCCGAAAAATCGGGTAACCCGAACGCCCAGGTGAATGAACTCAATAGATTATGATGACTCGGTTGTTGGTCGCCTAGTGGAGGAGATTAAATCTTTGTTAAGTTTAATTTTTGTTAGTTGCATGTGTTCACGTGGGTAGAACCTGTAATGAAGCTGCTCATGAGAAGGCTAAGGTTATTTGTTTCAAGAGGGGGAAGAGATCATTTCAGTCTCAATCCCCTACACCATTTCTATATTTGTTGCTAACGATTTGTTAGCCAACAAGTATTGAGTATGCCCAGTTTAAAAGAAAAAAAAAAAGAAACATGTACCTGTTTTCTTTCCTGCAGCCCTCGCTTTCAAGCCCACTGCCTGTGTCTAGGGCCGGATCTGCACTCCGCGCTAAGGTGGTTGCAGCCCAGGGAGAGACCAAGAATAGTGTTTTCCCTCTGGAGTGAAATCCTGGCCTTGAAGGATCAACACACCATATAAATCCTTCCCATAGCATGGCTCCCCTGAGTTTGCCTAGCACCGGGTAGCGTACTGGAGTGAATGCTCATCCAGCCCGCGCGCTCATAACCGATGTCGTGGCTATGGATGACATTAATTTCCTTACCTTATTCAATTCTTTTTTTTTTTTTTTTTTGAGAAAATACCTCATTCAACTCAAAAAGCTTAACTATAGCTACCTATTATTGTAATGTTAAAAACTTAAAAGGACAAAAAATTCTCAGTACCCACTTTCTTTATCCACCTCTTCTTAACTACCCGAACAGTGGAGAGTTTCTTCTTTCCTGGCTTCTTTACATCCCAAAAACTGCACTCATACAGTCACGTCCTCTGTTCTTATATATCACCTCGCAATGATAAATACGACGTCTGGTTCCATTATGTATTGTGTCACGTCTTTATGGATCTTGTATGTGATCCGGACACTCTTGACATCTGTTCATACAAGTTTGAACAACTTGTATGTATAATCATTGTAATGATGATACAAAGTTCGATTCCTATACATATTTAGTTCCGTTGCAATGTCCGTGCACGTGTGTTAGTCTTTAAAAGGATAAGGGCCGGCAGAAATGATACTACATAGAAAATAAATACAAGTAAAGCAATACCAAGTGGTATGTAAAGTTGCATTTGTAATTTAAAATACATTTTGTAGCTACAAAATCCTCTTATGCTTTTCGTAGGCAACTCTTGAACTAAAAAACACATATTTGAGTACTATATAAGAAAATCTTTTTTTATTGTCCAACTAATATATCAACATGCAGATGTGAATATATGATGCTGATTTAGTGATTAAGTAGTTATCTGTGTAGACTGGTTGTCGTACTCGGCATACATCCAAAAATTCATTCCTGTACATATTTAGTTCGGCCCAGCAACAATTGTGTGCCAAGCTTTAAACGGATAAGGGCCAGCAGAATTCATTTTGCGCAGAAAAGAGCGCGTGCGAGGTTGACTGGTATGTTCGGTACATTTGCATTTAAAATACATTTCGTAGGTCAAAAGTTCCATTGCTATTCAAGCTTGAACTAGCAAAAACTAATTTTGAGGGTATTTTTATTTGAAAATCTTTTTACAAATAAAATTTAAAAAATTCAAAATTCAAAATATTGAATAAATTAAAAATAGAATATTGAATATTCTATCTAGTGTAAACTCTGGTTGAACCATGCATGGGCCAAAAATTAATCCAAGGGGGTCGGCCCAGCATAGTCCATTGCTGTGGGTAGGGCACGAGATCAAACCATTGGGATGTGAAATCTTGGATCTTAGGGTCTATTTGGATTAGAGGTTGACTGGGGTTGGGGACACGAGATCAAACCATTGGGATGTGAAATCTTAGATTTTAAAGGTCTATCTAGATTAGAAGTGTAGCATACGCTAATTTTTGAGGATTTTTTTTTAAAAAAATCCAAACAAATAAAATTTAAAAATTCAAAATATTGAAATTAAAATTAAAAAATAGAATATTGAATTACATTCTATCTAGTACAAAGTCTCTGTTGAACCATATTTATATAATGGATAATCCATGGAAGGGTTGGGCCAGAATAATCCAAGGGGTAGGGTACGTTTGATCAAACCAACGGATGTGAAAACTTAGTTCTTAGGGTGAATCTATTTTTTTTTTTTTTTTTTTTTTGCAAAAGGTTGAGTTTGGTTTGGACCGACATGTTGGCATGGAACTTTGGTTTGGTGTGAAAGTATCGTACGTTTGCTAATCCTCAACGGTGGTAAACGTGTTCAGAGGGTGAATGTCCACAGTAAAGTTTAGGACCACACTAGTTTGTCTGAAAAATTGCAACACTTACCTTTTATAGAAAAAATAAACAACTTTTGGAATGAATATGTATGGGCAAAATTCGTTAAAAAAGTTACATGGTCCAACAAAACACAACCAGACTGCGGTGCATTGAAAGCCCAGAGGTAGCACACTAAATATTTTAACTAAAGAAAAAACAGAAGTGGCATAGGAGGACCCTTATCATTTGAGTACTCCGTACAAATCTAGGCATTGTTAAAAGTTTGGATAAAAATATGATGAAGTGGAAACAAAAAAGCATGACTTTTTGCCCTCGGCTAATGAAATTTATTTGGAAGACTTTTTAGGGTCCATTTAATGAGGCTCTTCCTGGCTATACAATTTTGAGGGCTAGGAGAAGATTGTAAAAATTAAAGATCCTCCCTATCCTCTATGGTTGTGTTTAGTTCCGTACAACTTTCCAGAACATCATTTAAATTTCACTTTTCAGTTTGGATAGCATTTCTTATATGATGAAATGAAGGAAACAAAATATCTAATTGACTTTTGATCTAATTTACCACAAATCTTTATTTGGAAGACTTAGTAGGGTCCAATTTACAAACTCTTCCTGGCTATGGTGCTGTTGAGCAAGGAGAAGCCAAAAAATGAAATTTTCTGATACTAAACACAGCCTATGTGGATTAATATGCGGAGCTAGAGCCATTTTTTCTATGTGCTACAGTGTTCTAAAGTTCTCTAACAGCCCGAGCCCATGCCTCTGGAAAGTCGAAACCATACAAACTGGGCCTCAAGTGTAGTGAGCCCCAAACCTTGATGTGTACAGTACATTTATAATAAACTGTAGGCAATGCAAGACTGATACTTTCAGCATTAGTAAAAGGGAGATAGGAATGCAGGATTTTTTTTTTTTTTCATTTTCTTTTTTTTTCTGTGAAATGATCTGATTCCTATAAAATCAACGACTCATGTGAAATTCCTGTTTTCCAAAAGGGCCCATAGGATGTACAGTACAAATTAAGTATAAGTGGGTTATTGAAGCGTTATTTGATTACAACACCAATCAACACAAGAACATGGTGGTTACAGAACCTTTACAACACACACAACCCGGGGGTTGGTTACACAGCCTCATACGTACACGTAACACCAGGAGAAGCAACTCCATGAAACCCAAACCCTACAGAAACAGAACTTTCACATCAAAACTCACCAGCTTTTTCCTGAAAAAAACCAAGAGGAGCCGATAAGATACACACGTCAAAGCACACTGACAACACCCATCAGTCACAGACGCACGCACGCACGCCGTCAAGTAGCAGCAGGAGCATCGTCGGCAGCCTTGTCCTGCTGGTTCTCGCCAGCCTCGTCGATGGTCATGGCGTCCGGTTCCCGCTCTGCTGATGCAGATGCGACGCGGCCCTCGATGGACGTCCGCTCCTCACTCTCCACCGGACCAGGCGGGACCGTGGCCGTGCTGGAGCTGCCACCGCCTTGCCCCCACCAGGCTCGTAATGCCGTTCTGCTTCATGTAGTTATCAAGGGGCCGGCTCGCCACTTCCAGGAGGCCCATCATGCTCACCGGCCGAGGCTGCTGCGCGCCATGCTGTCCCTGGTCGCCACCGGCGACAGGGGTAGGGTGGAAGTTGAGGTCGATGTGCCCCTTGTTCATGTCCGCCACCTTGTCGAACATGGTCACATCACTGTTGTCTCGGGTGGTGTCTAGCGTCTGCGGGGATCTTGACAGGTTGCTCCCCTCAGGCTCGTCTCTGTTCACCCATGCCATCTTCTTGCTCGCCTCCGCCTCCTCTCGCTCCGACTGCCGCTGCTTCTTCCTCATCATTAGTGTCTTGAATCGACGCCTGACCGTCATGCACACGTTGCAGGTGCACGCAGGGTTGTGCTTCGGGCCCTTGCCGCTTGGCGGCTGGATGCACACAATGCATGTGCAGCCAGGGCGATGCCGGGGGTGCTTTGTGGTTGTCGCGACTGAAGCGGTACCTTGGTTCCCGACTTCACCAAATACTGCGGCAGTGGCCAAGGCGTCAAGGCTGGATGCATCCATTTCAGTGACATTCAGCT
The DNA here is from genome assembly GCA_015847255.1 of Hyparrhenia diplandra. NCBI lineage: Eukaryota > Viridiplantae > Streptophyta > Magnoliopsida > Poales > Poaceae > Hyparrhenia > Hyparrhenia diplandra. The sequence goes on from JADLZK010003025.1 coordinate 30,603, forward strand.
TCAGACCATAGCTGCCCTTTCGCCTCCTCATTTCTGCAACATACATTGTATGAGCAAAAGGTGCAGTATGAGCTCCTCTACAAACTGTCAAAGTCCTGACAAAGCTGACTTATCAAAATATATCTGCCTCACTTCCTCATTAGTCATTACTCAACCCAATCAGCTGTTGCATTGATTATGGTAAAGAGTTATGAATCAAGCACAAAGTTCCCATTTTAAACAAGGTCAGGTAAGCTATCCCAATGCCCTAATTTGCATCTTGAAATTTTGTTATAAGAAGAAATGGTTGACCCTAGGGGAAAGACCTCCCCTGAGGCATTGCATAAATTTTCTCGAACTGAGGGTTGACAAAAGAAAACGGAAGCTGGCTACCCCGGACGTGTATCTCTGAAGAGTTACACTGCAAGGGGCCCTTTTTGCATGCCAGCGAGGGCTTGACCCTGACCAGCAGCCTCCCAACTGGAGGTCCTACCACTGTGTCATCACTGTGTTTAAAATTTTGTTCACAACATCAGTAAACATAACTAAATCATACCTTCATACTGTTGCATAACACTTTGCAACTCTTTTGGGGTCAACTCTTCAGGTGCAGAGCAGGAGCAGCTGGAACAGTTGAATTTAAAGTATAATGAGAATTAGTATGAATAACAAAAGCAAGGTTAGAGCAGTCCAGCAAGGGAGTAAGTGACTGTGTCACAGACAAATGACCTCCAGCAAGAGAATCAATGAAACACGTACATGCCTAGGTAAAGTCTAGAAAAAACAAGGGACAGTGTCACAGACAATTGGCCTGATGCGAGCAAGTTTTTTCAGTATGAATTGTTGAGAGAGATACAAGAGAATAGAGCACCTTTCAAAGTACATGGATAAATCTAGCAAATCCAGGATCAAGTGTGACTGAAATTCTGGATTGACCAAGACTACAGATAAGACAAGACTGTAACATGAAATGAAACAGAACAGATGAAGACCATATAAAATTCATTGTTCCACACCAATAAGATCATCACACCAAAATTTCGGAATTTTAAGACTAAACATTGATCAGATCACACATCGCCAAATACATCAACAGAGAACACAATATAGCATTACCATTTTGTGTCCCATGAGTTGTCGGTGCATGTCCATTTGGATGCAACAATAACATTAAGAGGCAACCGGCGCCATTTTGAGCACTCATCACACTGAATCCACTGATCTTGTTCCCTACAAATACAAAATCCGAAAATTGACATAATTCCCACACGGACGCCAATGATATGTACATGACTTCCATTCAGCAAACCCTCAAACAGTATGATGACCACACAGTTAATGCAATAGCTGAATGAATGTCACCATTTTTTCAACTGTTCTTTTTTTTCAGCACAATGACATGTATTTTTCATGGAAGGTATATAAAATTCAATTTCAGGTATTGTCCTAGAATTAGATGTGTCCCCTTAGATTGTCCAGAAGATATTGACATGTAATTTATTTTTTTATGTTGGAAGGTATTTAAAATGGGGTTTTCAATATCTTAGGAGGTAAGACTTCAAATAAATTGAGCCATTAAATTTTAAGAGAGAAAAATAATTAATTTTATGACAAATTAGATGTTTTTGTTCCCAAGAAATGTTACTGCATGTGCATGTATCCATGCAATTTCTTTCCTAGAATTGGAAGATATTAAAGTTGACATGTAATATAACTATTAGTTACAAACTTTAATTTCCTAATTTTGTATTTTATGTTATGTTACGAAAGTTAGATAGGTTATGTAGATTTTTTTTCTTTGCACTAACATGTTATAGTGATACGTACCAATCATTTAAAAAAAATCACCATGCTAATTTCAGGTTATAATCATGTTAAAATGTCACGTTAGAAAATAGTCATCATGCTTTCATTATCATGATACTATTCATAATCATAGGGAAAATTTGTATTTTTCATATTTTCTTAATTAAAATTTAAGAAATATAATAACTTCCTAGGTAATAGTCATTCAGATCTTAAAATGAACGGTCCACATTCATTTGGGAGTACCGTAGCAAAGCCCTTTAAAATGTGCTATGAAGTAAAACCATCTGTTGATACTATTCATAATCATACAAAAGTAAACAAAAGAATAACTATACTGATTTGGTTAAACGGATGGTGAAAATTGATCTCTTTGCAAAGACAGGGGTTCCTGCATGTGTATGTACTATGGTTAGATCAGGTTGAAGATCATTCAAGTATTTTTTTGCGATGAACAGAGATCAGCTTTTTTGCCTGACAGAGGGTGCTCCATGATCTGGAACAAGAACAATGAAATGAACAGCAAACTTACATCATATTCTTCAAATTCATAGTCCTCAATCATCACAACAGTTGGTTTTGCAGTGGGAGCAGGGCGCAACAACTCTTGAGCCTCTTCCCAGGTAAGCTTTAATTCCATGGCATCTTCAGCGTCGATTACGAACCTCCTGCTTTTGGAACCAATATTGCGACTTCGTTTTTGTAAAAAATGCAAAGACCCCTCATCTGGCCTGCTGCCGAATTTATCTGCCTTATTCCAACTGACATCCCCATCAACTGAGTTCATATGATGATCATATAGAGAGCTTGGATGGAGATCTGCAGCTCCCTTTATTGAGTGAAGAAATCCAGGATAACCACTTACTACTCCTATGTTCTCATTTGCAGTAGAAAAGAGTGTCTCACTGAGAAGGGAACCATTTGCAATAGCTGAAATCTGTGAGTCCTGTGTAAAAGTAATAAAAAAACATTGAAGTAAAAGCATGAGAAAGGAGATGAAAAACAAGCACTCGCAACAACAACAGATTGTCTGATGGAAAATCTAACTTACTGGCAAACTGACAGTATTTGTAGCCTTCCGAAAGCCCATAACAAGTTTCCCTCCAGGATCTATACGACTAAAGGTCACTGCAGAAAACAACCACACAGAAAAAGGTTTCAGTAAATATCATTCAGAGAGCATCAGATACATGACATAAAGCTATTCAGCATAATTTACTATAGCATGGAAACCATGTGACATAATAATAAGCTATACCATATATGTAATATTAAAAAAAAAAACTTCAGTCAAGAAAGAAGTGAAGTGCATGCTTGCAAATAGATGCTTATGATCATGTCCAAGGAAATAAATTGCTAACTACCTGTATCGCCAGCTTGTAATTGCAATGACTGTATGCATGGTGTAACACCCTCCAAGACGTACATTCTGCTGTTATTATTTGGCCAAAACCTAAACTGAAAATGCCATTCTTTTCCTCTTGCATCTTGAATTGTCAAGGGACGACCTTCTGGTTGAGAAATTGGGGGAAATATGCCTACACAGAGAACCTTGCTAACTCAGGATGACAGAAAATGGGGAAAAGAATGCATACAGATGCGCTTCCTGCACTAGCAATAAATTTCGTGAACAGAAGCAGTTGGCCACAACAATGAAAAGATGCACAAGCACATTGATTAATTATTTACACGAGACTCTGAGAGTATCCATGGGCATATACAATAGGAACTCGAATAAGAACATTGCAGTACTACCATAGATATGATAGTGGTTCGCCATTTGGATGCATTTAGGTACATTAAGTGCAAGACATTACATAGATCAGTTTTTCCATGTTAACGTATACACAATGTACAGGATGACGATCCCCTTCGGCCTTCATATATGGTTTCTCATACATGGATGATGTTATATATGCAGACCCTATTGATCTAGGACAATACCATGTTTATTTTTGTAAAATGTGGACAGGAGGAAAGTCAAATGCTTTTGATGTTCCTTCCAAACAACTTTTGGAAGATAAATCAGCAATAAATAATAAAAAATATACTTAAATTATTAAAAGGAAGCCAAACAAATGTTGAAGTTACCTCAGCACAAGCTTTTGGAAGAACAAGGCGCCCTATGCGGCCTGCATCACTCGCACTCAGGACCTTCTCGAACAATGGAACAATTGTGGAATTTGAACTAGAAAAATATAGTCAAGGAAGATAAAAGAAAATCTACATCTGTTACAAAAGGAATTTATGCAGCATATTATATGGGTTTAAGCCTAATGAGTTATTCTGGAGCCTTGTATTTATATTTATAAGTTATTAAATGTTAGAGATCAATGTCACCAGGAAGTTGACAATTTCAAATATATGAAGGCCTCGTCAAGGATACTCTCCAGATATTTGTTGCAGCTCTTGGTCTGTAATTCTTGGCCAATACCGAGGAAGTAATTGATTGCGACCCCTTCCCTCAGCAGGCGGTCTAGCAACACGAAGATGGGGAAACATGTCTCTCGTTGGATCAAAAGCAGCACCTTCACCAACCCTTGGTGGTCTGGTCAGGAAATGCCGAGCTCTTTTTGTGCGTGCTGAAAGGGAGATAGTGTAGTGTCGAAGTTCTCTTCCTTCAGCAATGGCTGTTGTTGGAGATAGCATAGGTCTTTCCGCTGTCGATGTAGCCTCCATCCTGTTTCCATTGCTTGCTATACCTAGGGTCATGCTCAGACATGCCTCTGAAAATGATTCACTTGTTGTACTATCTGTAGTTGGATCCTTATTGTCATCTCTTCGAGTACATTGAGGTGACTCTAATGCACTTTGAGACCTAGTTAGGAAAGGTCTTCCCATGGCCCCAATACTAAGGGTTGGTTGTTCCCATTTAATCTGCCTTGAACCATTCTCTATCTCTTTTTGTCTCAAGATGTTACTGCTTTGTCCAGGCTCTATCCCTTTTATCATGAACAGGTGATTGCTCTTATTTATAATAGCAATATCATCATTTCTGGAATCCAACATAAGAGAGGGTGGTTGTTCAAATTTTCTACTGGACAATAACTCGTCGCTTTTACCGAAAAAACGCAGATTATTTGGAGATGGAAAAAGCTTTGGAACCACTTGTCCAGAAGCCTGTAAAAAGTAGAATCAGAATACTTGAAAAGGAAATGTCGATAATGTGACCAAAAGAATAAACTTACAGACTGAGCTGCTGAATTTTTCATGCAAGTGACACATTGAACTCCTCCACTGTCAAGCAGATCATACGAGTTCTTTGAAGCAACACATCCACAATGGAGGCGCTGAAACAGTAAAATTTCATAAGAATACTGTTGCAATTCAGTTCAGCCCAGGAATTTGCAGCTTGTATCGCCACCTCACCTTCCCACAAAATGAGCAGTCTCTCCATCCAGATTCCTTTTGGTGAAATATATCACAAAACACAAACTGTTCATATGCCAACCTAGGTACACCAGAAACCACAATAGAAATTAGAAGGGGCCAATCTAGTAGGAACTAAACAATAATAAGGCTTCCTAAGAGAGAAAAAAGGATGAAGCAAAGCAAAGACGATGAACCAATTCTTAAAATAAACAAATTCTTATATAATTGTTCAAAAAAAAGCATGAACTTCCTAATAATCGAATGTAATGTTCCCGTAAAACCAATGTCATGTTTAAAAGGTGAACTGTTTTTCTTTTTTTTTTCCCAGAATACAAACAACAATTTTAAACCAATTTTGATCCAATCCCATACACAGAAGAGGTGAGGCAAATAGTCGCCTCTACCAGACAGAGGTAAGGGTCATCCCTGACACACAGCCCGGTCAGAAACTCAGAACTCTCAGAACTGATTGTGGGCAAATCCACAGTGACCGATGCAAATGTCAGTGCGCTTCTTGTTTTCAGTGACGAACCTATGAGAGCGGCTCCGAGCAACTGGACACTGATGAAATCCTCAATTGCAGCTAGAGGGTCGTGAATCAACAAGTGGAAATCGCTTCGTCAGAATTCTACGACCCAGCCAGAGCCAGGCACTGACTCTTCCAGCAAACGCGGCATATAGTCAACGCAACTTTGCGGAGTCTCTACATGCTCCAGCTCGGCACGGTTTCCGCATAAGAAATCGGCTCGTTCGTTGGGTTGGAATCCACTAGCTAGGACGACGAATGATGCGCAAATCGCCGCACCTTTATACAGCATCAGGTAAAAATCACATCTTTTTCTTCTTCTTCTATATATACATCTACTGAGTGAGTGAGTAGAAAAAAGAAGCAAAAAAAGGGAGGGGAACAAAGCATCGGAAACGCAAAAAGGGGAGGACTGAGGGGAGAAGCCGAACAGCATGAACCAGTTCCAATTCACCCATCCAATCCAGGTACCCGTCCGCCCCATTCGCAGGTCACAGGAGGACGGCGGCGGCGGTGCATAGGACAAGCAGAGCGGACATGGAGGAGGAAGAGAGGAGGGCCGTACCCGCACTTGTCGCAGAGCATGGCGAAGCCTCCGGATCGCAGCGGCCAGCCCTTCCTCCAGTCGCCTCCCCGCCCCGACCACCGACGGCCCGCCGCAGGCCGGGTTCATGCACCTCGCGGCGCCACCCGTCATAGCCATGGGCGGGCGGCGAGCGCAGCCACGTACTCCTCTTGTGATCAAAGGTCACCACCTGACCTGAGCAAGCAGGGTGAGCGCATCGGCCGGCCTCTCCACGGAAAGAGTGAAAGAGGGACGAGGAGACGGTAGAGGCGGTGGGGGAGGCGTAGCTTTCCGGTGGATGTGGAGGGGACAACGAACGCGCGCACCCAGCCGGAGGCGATTGGTGCATGCGCGTGCGGGGAAGACAAGGAATGGAATACGAGCTGAGCCTGAGGGGGATCAGGAGAGGAGGGATGGGGCGAGGCGAGCCGTAGTGGTGGTTGTAGTAAACTAACAGCAACAGCCCATCCTCCTCCCTCCTCTCGACGCTGTTGTTGTTGTTGCTAACGACTGATGGTTTGTTTCTCTTTTTTATTTAATTATAAAAAAACTACTCCTAGAGCAGTAGAGTAGAGTAGTGGTCAGTCACTCACTCGCAGGGGAGTTGCAGGTGGATGAATTTTTTTATGAAAAAACAATTGGCAGGAAAAGCAAAGCAAAGTGATGGGTCCTTTTCTCTGTGATGAATGGAGGCCGGGCCGGAGCATGCACGCACGCACGACATGCTGCTTTTTGTATTTTTTGCATCGCTGGCCGTGGCATGGCATGGCCGGGCAGAACTCCGAGAGATCGATCGATCGCAGCTATAGCTGGAACAGCAGGAGTACTATCAGAGCTCGCCAGCGTTGCGTGCTGTCCCTGTGCTCCCGTCCACGACGAGACGACGTTTGCTTGCCTGCCTGCACTGCAGGTGTGCCTGTTCCCGCAGGCGTGCAGTGCAGCCCTTTGCTTGCCTGCCTGCCTGCCTGCCTGATTCCCCTGTTTCCTAACACTGCAAGCGCGCTCTGCTCTGATTCATGGTGGATCATGGAGGAAAAAGAAAAGAAACCCGTGGGCGGGCGCCATTGATCGACGTGCGTGCATATGCATGCAGTGTTGCGCGCAGGCAAGAGCAAGAGCACCAGTATCAATCACAACACACGTGCCTACTGTATTCATCCGCCAAGTCGGGAAGGAGACGACGGTGATGGAAGCCAAACGATGCGCGGCTGCTGCGTGCATGTCAATGCACAGGCGAGAAGACGGAAGTGAATGCCAGCCGAATCAGCTGGCAATTACTGTACCATCTAGCGCGTGGCAGGCAATTCATGAATGCCGGCCGCCGCCGGCGCCATTGAAGCCGCCCGATCCGCCGGGCGGGCTCGCCTCCGCACGCATCGTGTCGTAACGTCGCCTTCAGCTTCAGACTTGAGCTGCTGCACAGCTAGTACTATTGCCAGCCTGCCACTGCCAGGTGGGAATGTGAGCCTGCCCTGCCCTGGCGTGGCGTGGCGTGGCGTGGCGGCCCGGTCTCCGGCCGCTCGCACGCGACACGCACGGCTCGTCCTCGTCGCGAAAACGTACGTGCGGTTTGTGACTTCTTGTACTGTAGCCTCGGCGCGCGGCGGGCGATTCGCCAACTTGCAGTCACAGGCGGGTGACGGGCGCCGCGCGTCGGGTCGGGTTGCTTTTGCGCGGCGTGGTGTGGCTCTCGCCGCGCGCCAGTCGCCGCGACGGCGACGTGGATGGACATGGGCGCCGCGGGGCCGGCCGGACGGGACCCTCTCCTCGGCGACGCGACGCGCCCACGTCGACGTCGCGCGCGGACTCGGAGGGAGCTCTCGCTCGGCGTGACGGTGAAGGTGCCAAGGCCAGAGCTGCCTCCTGCGTCGTCCGCTGCCGTCACTCGCTCGGTGGGAAGGAACGAACGGTGGTGCGCCGTGGAGCCCGTCGCCGTCGGGTACCGGTAGAAAGCAAGCCACAGGTCACCAGGTGATGATCCCGGCCGGCCACGAGGAGAGGAGGGGCGTGGGTTGCGCCTGTGCTACGTGCGGCCGACACGAGTCCCCGTCGCGGACAGTGACGGTGACGGCTCGGCGAGCACGGGTTGGTTGGTTTCCGGGCCCTCGTGCAAGTCAGTGCGAGCCGAATGATGAGCATTCAGGACGTTGAGGGGGACGACTCGCTACGTATACTAGTCAGCCTACTCCTGTTTATATTTCCTAAAAACTGGAAATACAAACTCACTATTCACCTATCACATCAAATCGACATTTGGAACAGAGGGAGTATACTAGTCAGCCTTCCCACATGAAAATAAAAACTCACTATTCAAAGACTAAACGTAAAAAAGCACTAAATGTAGGTAAATAAAAAAACTAATTACATAGTTTTGATGTACACGACGAGGCGATTCTTTTTTTAAGCCTAGTTACGCCATGGTAGAATAATGTTTTACCACAAACAAACGAAACGTCTTCGGTGACTTTTTGATTCGAAACAGTGTTTTTTTCCACTTTTTTCCCACCAACTAAACACTGCCGTATTTTGTTGGAGCTGCAAAAGAGCAGGGCGAGCCTCCGATGGTTAGGCCCCACGGCAGCTCGTCGTTGTATACTTGTATCCGGTATTTGGAGGTGTTGTTCCCTACTTTTTTTTCCCCTACAAAATTTACACTATTCATTTGTGTGTAGCATCACAAAGGTGTGGACTAAAATGTACGCAAACATAGATGTCTCGGTGACTCATAATAAGTCTGTAAGCAACAACGACAGGAGTACATAAATTTCATTTCGAATTCCGCAGAAACAAAAAAAAAAACATCACACCAGGCGAAATCTGCATTTCAAAGAGAAACTTAATTAACTTGCAAGACAATTAGGCCAGCCCCCAACACCATAACGTGGCTACTGTCAAGTGGCTAATAAGGATTCACATCCACCAGAGGGTCCGTGTCTCAGCTAGCTTGCAGAGGTGGTAACTGCTTTATTAGACAAGAATAAGATAGAACACTAAACATGACACACGTTCAAGGTTTGAGTAGCGAAAAAAAAAAAGACAGCGTCTTGAACTGGCAGTATCTCTTCAAATTACCGCCAGTGATTTGAACCCATATCACTACCGGTTTGGTTCTGCCAGTTCATTTTCCGACAGTGAATCAAGCGGTGATGTACTAATCTGGGGTAGTGGTGGTCACATTTTTTGGACCACAACCATCTAGTAATTTGTGCGCTAGGACAAAACCAATGCCAAAGGCACAACCTTTTTTCGAAAAAGCCCGCACTTCATTAAGTGAAAGATTAGAAGTTTTACACGCCCAAAACAGCGACATGGCGAGGAGTCATCCCCAACTTGAAGAAACACTCTACACAAATCAAATCACCATTTAGTGGTGGACAAACAAGGTTGTACTAACTAATTAACAATGACGCGACAGAGAGTCCCACATAGTCTTTCACTTGGTTTTGATTTGAGGCTAACACTCTCATCAGGTATTAGTCCACAAGAGAATGCTATGTTGCCCGTTAGTTTCACCACTTGGATTTCTTCGCACCTCGATACTTCCCTCCGTTTCAAATTATAGTTCGTTTAACTTTTTTCAACCTCAAGTTTGACCCTCGCCTTATTCAAAAATTTGTGCAAACATAGTCAAATTTAAGTCATTCTTAAGGACCTTTTGTTAATAAAGCATGCCACAACAAAAGAAATGATATTTTGCATAATTTTTTGAATAAAACGAGTGGTCAAACTTGGGGTTGAAAAAGTCAAACGAACTTACAATTTAAAACGGATTTAGTATGTCATAATAACTGTGCAAGTACACTTAAGACATGGTACTGTCAAGGCAACACAGTGCTAGCAATAGTCATTGTTAACACCAACAAAAAGATTATGATCTATCTAAACATTACTGACTGCATGACGCATTATCGTACCTATGCAAATTAACCTCGCTCTCTCCCATTACTTTAGGCTCAGCTATCTACCAGTACCACGACACAATACGCGGTATTGCTCTTTAATAACGATTATTATTTTAGGACAAGTTTTGAAAGTTTGTAAGATCAAATATTTTGAGCCAAATGGAGTACGTCAGGCACACGGAGACGTGAAGTAGTGCCGATAATGTAATTAACCAAAAGGAACGGTTTGTGGCGAAGAGCTAGGGTCCGTGGAGTCGAGTTGCGACTGAAACAACGTTTGGGAATCTACGGTAGCCCCTAATCATCCTGACTTTTGTGGCGTGGGGCGGGATTTGGGAAGATCGATGGAGGTTGCGCGAAGTCAGAATAAAGTGACGGTGGTGTCGTGTCTAATTCCACGACGACGTGACGCTGAAGCTGAAAAATCGACAAAAATCTTATATTGTTTTGTTTTACTCTTGCCCGATCCAAAGTTAGAAAGGCCTCTACATAGAGTATCAGCAGTGACTATGTACTGTATATATATACTCTACTCCACTACAGGAGTACGTAGTCCAGTACAGCCACAGCCCACGCCTGGGCGTCGGTTACCGGGCCAATCGATCCCACCCGTCCCCGCACGCATCGATCATCTTGTCTTGTCCTTGAGACGCAATGGACGCGTCGGCGGACGGAAAAGGCTTGCCGGCTGCTTGCCGCTGCCGTGGCGTGACCAACATTGCGATGAGCCAGCTGCCAGCAAATATATACGCGGCGGCAATTAGACACAAATTTTAAAGCAACTCTGCTGCTCTCCGTTATTTTCACAGCCGTTTTTGGGTTTGTTTCTGGAATACCTTTGAGGAGAGAGCGATGTTTCTGTTTAGTTATAATTTATTTGACTTTTTTTTACCTCAAGTTTGAACACTTGTTCTATTTAAAAAAATTATGAATGATTATATGATACGTATATAGTATGATTAGATGGTCAATAAATATATTTTACAAGAAACAAATTTTATGGTACAAATATTGCTAATATATGTATATATTTTTATAAACCTACACCCTCCGTCCCACAAATAATAAGTCCGTTTTCAACTTCTATAATCCTTGTTTGACCATTCGCCTTATTTATTTTATTGATTTAAATAATAAAATAAATAAATTATTATGAAAGTATGTAATGATAAAATAAATCATAACAATTTTTTTTTAAATAAGATAAATGGTCAAATGAGGATCTTAGAAGTCAAAAATGGATTTTTATTTATGGGACGGAGGGTGTAGTTATTTTTTAAAAAAAATTGAGCAGCCACCTTTTTTTAAACTTTTTTTTTTTTTTTTTTGATTGGGGACCGTGATGGGGAATTGGGGATGGGTGTGCCTAATCTGATCTGAGGGAATATTTCCATCAACAAACATGGAAATCAGTCAAGGCTGGCTGGGCCCAGCCCAGGTCTGCAACTGGCCAATGCAAACTAGCGGGCCAGCCAGTTCCAGGAGGGAACAAACGCGAGCCGCCGAGCCCACGTCGCGAACCCAACCAATCAGGTGCTGCGCCGGACGGATGCTGCTTGCTGTGTTGTGCAGTGTGCCCACTGCCTGCCGCTTCCGGTCCAGCGCTGGCAATGCGCATGGGCATGGGCATGGGCAGCCTCATTTCAGGCAACATGCATCATGCCTACTGTCGCATTTGCCTGCACATTTGACAGGCCCGCACATTACTCTCATTCACCTGGGAATATTCATGCAAACCTGAAACTTTTGCAGGCTCATTATTCCTGGCCTCTTTTATTCAGGGCAGCACAGCAACACACACTACACACTACAGTGTTCAGTCTCAACAATATTTACACAACGCTCAACGATTAATTACTGTGTTACACAGCAACTCGCAGCACGACTGCAGGCTCGCTCTAAAAGCAACTAGAGAGATCAACAGACTCTAAACTGCGGTGAGACATCCTAATCTGCTGTGACTCTCAGAAAGGAAAAAAAAAAACAAACAAACAAAAAAAAAACAAACAAACAGGGTGTGATGAAACAGTATACCGAAGTGATAGCTCTGTCCTTTCAGAATCATACGGGGCGATAGAGAATCAGCATCCAGGGGCATGTACTGGGCCATGTCGCGGACTCTGAATCCATGTAGCTCTGGGGAAGCTCCAGGCAGCCGATCTTTCCTAGATGACTGCCACCGAAGTGATGTGAGCAATTCTTTATGCCGTTTCAGATGTCTGCATGGTCGACGGGGACGATAGAGCGGTTCGGCATCTCTTGGCTCTCCAGGGGCATGTACTGGGCCATGATCGCACGGATCTCTGAATCCATGTAGCTCTGGGGATAGTACATACGACAGGAACAATTCAGTCACATCTTCTTAAGGGCGGCTCCTCTCTTAATCTTAACTAAAATCCATAGTCTACCTTCAAATATATAGTATAATGCAGGTGGCTGGGTGCTTTGTTTTACCCGTAGCCTGTATTTGTACACGGCGTATGCTCCTGCTCCAGCCAAGGCAAGGCCGAAGAAAATCACCCATACGAAGCCCCAGCCCAGCGACGAACTGGATTGTTTGCCTGCAGCATTAAGTGAGGGTAAATAGTTTGCCAATCCATTTCACAAGACTGGAGGTGTCAATTCTCTTCTGGAGATCTTTCAAAAAAAAATCTTAACTAGTCTACCAAATAATATAATGCAGGTGGCTGGGTGCTTTGTTTTACCCGTAGCCTGTATTTGTACACGGCGTATGCTCCTGCTCCAGCCAAGGCAAGGCCGAAGAAAATCACCCATACGAAGCCCCAGCCCAGCGACGAACTGGATTGTTTGCCTGCAGCATTAAGGGGTTAGTTTGCCTATCCATTTGACTAGACTGAGGTGTGGAGTCCTGATGACAGAGGGAGGTGTCAGGTTAGATAATCACTGATACAGGTATCATGCTCTCTCATGTACAGCAAATTGCTGCCGCCGCAGCTGCACTCGTAGCTTCCCCATGTATTCTCACAAGTGCAATCCTTGCACTGGCAGAAAAGCTTCTCTCTGCATTCATCCACATCTGCAAATGGCAAGCAGAAAGGCGTTGCGTCAAAGGAATCAGGAGACTCAAATTGCTGGCAGCCATCATTGTGTTTGAGAAATCGATAGTGATAGCTCTTTTGGACAAATTTCTAATTTACCACAGCAAATATCATGGGTGCAAGCACAACTAGTCAACTACCAGTATAGCCAGGTGCAATGTATTATTCTTTTCTAAGAAAATCCCTAGTCTTGCAATATAAATTATGCTAAGCTACAGTTGCGAACCAGCATATATTATGCCAGAAACTCAACGCGAAACATATTTTCCACAATAATAGTAATACCTTCACAACTGTTCACTCCATCACCCCTGAAACCTGATGGGCATTTGCAGCCTTTAGCTTCTTGATTCTGTAGATTTCTAGAATTAGTTTTTTGCTCCAAACTGAAGCCACATGAAAAACTAAAAAGTAGAAGACATCTGAAAGAGGTTATCTTACTGAGCAGGCAGAGACAGTCTTCCCGTTCCTAGTTTCATTCCAACAGCCCCCATTGTTGATCTGGCACCTACCAAGACCAGAAGCTGACAAAAGAAAGCCAATTAGCATAATGACATGATTTGGTAAAACTAGGCTCAAACTTAGACCTTATGAGAAAAATGGTAAATCTACCTTCACAGTGGTTGTACCCATCACCTATAAACTTTACACCATTGACAGTAGGGCATTCACAAACACGACCACGAAAGGTATCCTACAATATCCCAACAAATTATAAATGTGTACTCAGTCATGAACAGTGATGAATAAGGTAACACCCCCACAAAACCCACAAAAGTGTAAACTGTACCTTGCACGCAGAAACATTGGTAGCCTTGTCTAACCAACAACCTCCATTGTTCTCCAAACATTCATTTGTCTCAATATCTGCAAAATAGAGAAGCCACCCCACAAAAAAGCAATGCAGCATCAGAGGAAGTTCAGATACAGTTCTTTAACAAAAAAAAGGGAAAATCTCACAAACCTTCGCGCAAGCAGACATCAGGTTCAGTTGTCTCCTCAAATCCCGAGCATACAGCTTTTAGCACAGATCTTTTTTCTAGTTTACCTAAAGGGAAGATTAAAGTGATGGCATAAACGGTCCTGAGGCATAGAAGACTGACTGTACATGATGAGAAGTGGCATACCTCTGTATTGTCTGTTATTGACGACAAGAGTAGGCAGTATAGTTACATCGCCGCGAGAACCACGCCCAATCTAAAGCATAGAAAGCATAAAAATCATCCAGCCAAAGAACAAACTGAAGATATATGAACGGAACCCTGATAATTTAATGGTGTATCTTACTTGAGCATCCTGTTCTGCTTTAAGGACTGGATTTTCTTTATCGGCATCAGGATCTCCAACACACTTGTTGATTCTTTCAATGTCCAATCCTGTGGAAACAATTTACAGCAAAGATGTCTTAATATTTTTTTTGTATATAATCAAAAGTTACGTGGATAAAGTTTACAAGACCCACCAAGTGAATTGATAACACCATTTGCACATTCACGTGTGTATTTCTTCTGTTTCATTGGACACCTAACAGCAAAGTCGTGCACATAATCCCACCACATCCACGGCTTGCGAGTTTCATTGGCAACTCTGAACACGCAAATTTGAATCAGGTTCTGAAGCACAACATCTTTGCCGTCATATCCAATGCTGAAATCCTGCTCTGGGTCTGGTGCGCAATATCTCCCATGATTGATACATTGTGACTGGCACTGTTGGCTCAGGATAAAAGCTTCTGGACAATACCATGTGATATAGTGAGGGGTGAACTGGGTGTAACCCCTTTTCTCAAGGGCCTGTGCTATTCCTCTGAAGCTCCTTACGAAGTCCATTTGCATGTCACATTTAGCGCCGCATTCATCGTTGCTGTTTGTCCAGAATTCATACTCCACACGCTCATCCGGATGGGGCAGAGATTCCCTCCAGTCCAGAAGGACATTGACCATTTCTCCATTTTGCAGTGCTTTCCTGAGGTCATCTCCAAAGCTCTTGGTCACAAGTGCCGAAGGAATTGTGATGTTCTCCATGTGCTCTGTGCCACTGGATTCTGGAGAATCCATTGTGATCAAAGGCTCGACTTTGTCATCGGCAACAAGAACTGCTGCAGCCCCAGCATTTTGTGCATTCCATCCCTTGGTTGTGAAGTAGCAGTCTGCACACCACAAACGATTCTACAATTTCAATTTCGAAAAACCAATCCAAAATAACATTTCAATTAATCTTACTCCTACTGGTAAATATTAAAGGAAATGAATATAAAATGACCCCATGCATCAGCTGTAAACTTTGAGGACACAGGCCGATCTATTCCAAGCACAAAAAAGGGAAGAATCTTTATGGAGAGACACACATCTAAACAGCTGGGACAAGCAAAGCCTCAAACTACAGTAGGTCTCTGAGTCCTGACTCACTCAAGGCACAGCACCTCCAAAAGCGTGCCTGAATCTTTCTCGAAACATACTAGCTGTGTCCAAGCACATTTTAACAAAACCTTACACTTTTTTGTTAGAGGTGAGAAGCCCACCCCCTTTCAGTGTCAGCCTGTGATGTTAACTCTTGGCATACGGGGGCAGGAATATGTAGCCATGTAAACAAAACAATTCAAAAAAAAAGTGCGGTGCTACCTGAGACCGGATTCTACTGTGAATTACACGCAGAAAGTACCAACTGACACATGAAAGGGAAAGATTCAAAAACCACACACTGTTTGTGAAAATGAAAAGAATGTGCGCCCCAAGAACATGAGTTCAGACTGAACCGACTGGGCAAAGAGTTGCACGTGCACGTACTGCAGTATATTCTAAACCATTGATCTCGTGGTATACTCGTATATATGTTGCTAGTGGCTCGATCGAGAGGACAAATGAGACGCACGTAATAACAAACCCAAATAATAAATTACAGGTGGACATTTCTACAGTATCTCGTCGATCATGGTAGATTCAATCAAACCAAAGAAACAAAACGGAAGGTAAATGTAAGGCCAGATCGATCACCTCCGCGATCGACGAGCAGGAAGACGGGCAGTCCGCCGGGCTTGGGCTTGAAAGAGAGTCCGGAGTCGTCGAAGGGCCTGCAGGCCTTGGCGTCGGCCTTGGGGTAGACGACGACGCCGTGCATGGTGCCGCCGTACTGCGGCATGCCGAAGTTGCCGATGGCGCACATGTAGACGCCCCTGAGAGCGGCCGGGGACGTGACCCGCAGGCTGTTCTTCTCCACCACGAACCGCGCCGCCGCACGGTGCGCCAGCGCCAGCGCCAGCAGCAGAAGCCACCGGCTCGCCATCGCGGTCGTTGTCGTCCCCATGGATCGACACACGACAGGATCCGAACCGTGTTTGTTCGTTCCGGCCGATCGACCTACCAAGAAGTGGAGAAGGGATGGGTTCTGAGCGCGCGAGCGAGGGGCAGGCACCCTTTCCGTGCGGCTTGGGTGGCTTCAGGACAAGAAAAGGCGAGGCGAGGCTTTTGCGGACCAAGCGGAAGGGACCTGCGTGCCCGGAGGGTTTGGTTTTGACTGGGCTGCCTGGGAGACGTGGCGCTGCGCGGAGCGGAGCGGAGGGGTTTCTTCCAAGGTCGGCAGCACCCGCTGCACGCAGACGGTGGCGGTGGCGGTGGCCACTGGCTTCTGGCGAGCGAGCGAGGAGGTCTCGTGTCGTGCTTTGCGTGGGGTTTCGGGGACGGACACCTCCCTTTGCGTTCCGCAGCAGCAGCTTGAGAGATACATCCTCGGTCGGGGTCAAGTTCGACTTCCACAACCGTCAGCATCGAGCCATGGAATTTCTGTCAACCAAAATATTGGACGAAATGTTGGATCTTGCACGTACAATGTCTTGAAGTTAATTGTTTGATTCAGCATAAGGGCGACTCTCTTTGTTTACGCGTTCAAAAGACTTCTCTGCCTAGTGCATTGGAATACAAGTGGAGGGAGGCTAGGACGCCACTGTCTCAAAGATGCAGCTACCTAAGCAGAACGGTCCTCATACAGGTATACAATCTTGTCTCGCGATCGCAACTGACTACGGGTTTCTACAAAAATTTGTTTTGCAAAAAGAAAAGAAGAGAAAAATTACTTTAGCATCCTTACCATACTGAATATAAAAATTACTTTAGCATCCTTACCATACTGAATATACATACTCGTAGTCATAATAGATGGTGCATAATTGTAAACAGCAAACGTTCACAAGGACCAAAGTATCAAACTACAAATGTAATGGAATTGTTTTACACCGAAAATGATTATTTTTCAACAAGATCTTATGAAGACGGTGATGGGAACATGACATCATGGTCCAATTTTAATCAGCTAGATATATTGGCAGATCAATTTATACAGATACAGTGAATGCACAAAATACAATAATCCGCCACAGGTTAACACATGCATCTTGGACCAATATTTTAGAAATGCCATCAAGATCATCATACAACACAGTTGAACCAAGTAGTTTCGTTGTGATTAAAAACAAGTCAAATGATCACCCCCCCTCGTGGGGATTACATGCAAGAGGAATGCCTACATCTGAATAAAATCAAACAAGGAAACATGAGAGGGGTCTCATATTATTTGCTGATGAGTTATCCAAGTTCTCTTCAATCAGGAATCATCCCGGACAAAAGTGGTGTATCAAAGTTGCAGTTGCAGACTCGCAGCCTTTTATGCCTCTGGTTCAGGTTTCTCAAAGAAAGTTTTCTTAATCCAACCAAATGGCTGCAAAAAGAGGTCCAAAAAAAAAATCAGTATCTCAGGTGACAGGCACTAAACCAGTAGGGTACACAGCAAAACAGTAAAAGACCTGAATCAATGGAAGAAATGATATTTAACAAAACACAACAAAACAGGTACAAGGACATCACATCCTCCATTAACAAAGAATCAAGTGATTCAAAAAAATGGATGAAATCGAGTAACCTCAAATGGTATAAGCTTCAGGCCTCAGAACATGTCTCAACCCAATAGAGCGAGACGAATAGGGTTATTACGTCGCTAAAGTAGAAAATCACCTTAAGGTGCCAAAGGAAACAACACCACTACTCAGCAACATTGCTATTATTTCAGCTCCATGGCTATTGTCATTCCAAACTCAAATGACCTACTGTAAGACATGCATTATCAGGAATACAGGTAACCTGTTGGTGAGACCTACAGCTACACTTGTTTTCATTAAGAACAAGTATTCTTATTTCTTCACATATAGTACACAAGTAAATAGCCCCTCAATAAGTTCCTCAAACATGAGCATATAGGCACAAGATTTTAACATGGCTATAAAAAGAACCAGGTGATACAAATCAAGGCACCAGCAAAAATACAATAGATGCACGTGAAAGCAGAATGATGCCACCACATGACCACATAGGTTAACTTAGAATTTATATTACAAATATCAACGTGTTACAAATTTCTAGTGACAGGAATATATTAATCAGAATTATGTTAAATTTTGTGCAATGTGGCAACAGAAATTTGTGTACTTTGCTAAGCTACAGTCTACAATATCCTTATCAAATATAGGTTTGTGTGATAATGACCTGGTATATTGAGTTTATGTCTACTTCAACATTTGAAGTGCCTTATTTATTGCAACGATTTTCTGACTCCTGAGACATATTTGACATAGCAATTCCAATAGATAAACTTATAGCCTACTAGGAAAATGAGGGTTGTTCATCCTGTGCTACCCCCTTTATCATTAGATTCGTTCGATCCAGAGGGCAAGTTTGACTAAGCAAACCGGCATATCACAAAAGTCAAACCCCAATAGAGCGTCTGACCAATTGTTGATCAGACCGGGTACGGATCCGTAAGGCCGATCGATCTAACATCCGCAGATTCAGACGAACAACGACGATCACACGACACGAGCATCACGGATCCGATCTGCAACAACCGAACCCTAACACCGACGCAGCAAACGATTCCGCAGACCAAGGGACGGCTAGGCCTACGAGCCTTGTACCCGTGCGAGCCACGGTCCATACACCGGAAGAGATAATAACGGCGGATATGAGATGCAAGCGAGAAGGCCGATGGATCCTGACCTGGACGAGGTAGAGGCCGGCGGTGCCGGCGAAGACTCCCCAGGAGGCGGCGGCCACGATGTCGGTGGACTGGGGGCGGCTGCGCGGGGAGACGAAGCGGAAGAGGCCGGAGGTCGACGCCGGGAGTGCCATCGCCGCCGCCGCTAATCTCTTGGCGTGTCGTCGGCTTTCTCTGATGAGAGACGGCAGGTGAGGAATTATGAGCGGAATATACGACAGTCTGTTAGGCCTATATTGTTCAATAAAAGCCCACGACAATCACATGGGCGTAACTGGCAAAAATAATTGAGGCCCGGCCCATCAACTTTTGGGCTGTAATCCAAGGGACTTCATGTTAGTATGGTATATGGCGACCTTATTCTTTTGCCGTGAAATGCTACAGGAGAGAATCCGAAAAAAATTGTCAGAAGAGGCTGTTCGCAAACCCGTAAATAGATTAAATCTTTAAATTTATTTGTAATTTTACAACAACCCTTCTTGCATTTCTACTATATTCGGTGAGTCTTGTGTAACTGCCTTCCTGTAACCCATCCTGCCTTTCTTCAGCATTTTTGGAGTACTAACTATGGCTCTAATTGTTTTTGAGCTTTTTTGTTTGGTTTCAGCCAACCAAAAGTCAGAAGCTGAAACAACCAACCTAGTGATTGAATTGTTTTTTTTTTAATAAAAAAACTGGTCTTTGATGAAATAAACTAAAAACTTAGCATGCTTGATATGACAACATGGGAGCTTGAGCGTGACCCAGGAAAAAAGATACATGGAACCGCGCTAGAGACGATACTGATCACATACTGTGAGTGTCAAGTGTGAACCATGCACTTGCATTGGCACGTCGACAGTACATGGGGCAGTGAATCAGATGAGCACGTCAAAAGACGAAAGAACAAAGTTGCTGCTAGCTAGCTAGTGTCCATACCTATCAACCTCCGAATTATTGCCATGAACCCATCTGGAGGCAGCCGGTTAACTTTTCCGGTGTTCTCTGATGATGGCGGCTGGAGTTGGTGAAGTGGAAGGAGCAAAATCTAGCTCGCAACACTGAGATTTTACTTGCGTGGCACAAGTGGTTTTTTTTTTTTTTGAGAATTACACAAAGATAACGCAGACGCTCCACAACACGCAGACGCACACTCACCCCTATGAACACACATAGGCAAACCCTACCCTATGAAGACTCCTCCGAAGGACTCAGGCAGCCGGCAGATCTGGGAGATTCTCGAAGTCACCATAGCGCCTCGTCGCCGACGGAACGCCGCTACCACTTAATGCATAACGCCGGTAAATCCTTGGAAAAATCCCGGGAAAAGGTGCGAGAAGGGATTTGAACTCTGGTGGGTAGCGTCCCCTTTGGGCCTGACCGCCCTACCATTGGACTACAAGCCCATCTGCACGTTAAATCTGTAGACCTAAAAAGTAGCTGTCATTTGTGGATAAATTAGTACAGCACATCAGTATCACATATCCAAACTTGTGGATTCACTATCTCAAAGGAAGATAACAAAGATAGCAACAGATTAGCATTGCTGAATTGTAAAGTCCACAAGCAAACTGTTGCAGCTCGCCTTCAACTTAAGAAACCGACGACAAACTTAATGATGAACAGTTGAACACACTTAAGTAAAAGTATAATATAATATGCAGGCTAAAGTACTAGAACTACTTGGCAATGCACTATATACGTGTAGAATGTTCGGGGGCATAATACTACTGTTTCAACATGTGCATGAACTTTTAACCGAAAAGGGCTTATCGTCGCTCTTTAGGCCTTAGCCTTCAAGTGGAAAAGCTCTAGCTATAGGTGATGATCTTTTATTTTTTTTAACTTTCACCTAAGAAGCAGAATACGCCAAGCAAAAAGCTTTCACTTAACGAGCAGAATACGCCAAGCGAAAAGCACTGTGCTTTTACATATATATACACGGCCTGTAAAGTCCATGTGTGACAGGCAATATAATGGATGCAAAGTGACTTGAGAATGAACTTCAGTCTTCAGACCTCGCGACTTTGCCATGAAGTTTTCTTCGGCTCTCTCATGCTTATCTATCTCGCCTAGCTAGAAAGGAATGAAGAAGATGTTTAATCGTTTGAGATCTGCATAGATTAGTGAGATCTAATGCTCAACTAATCCGTCGTTGTAGGGCCCATCCACGCACGTGCTACCTTCACTCGTTGTTGAACCGATCAACAAAATTAATCATCAAGTTATATATATTAGTGTGGCGGAAATCCAGATATAGACAATAGTGCCGACCTCATGCCTACTATTGTAACTTGTAAGTTGTAACCAGTAATACCATTGGCTAACATCAGAGCCTTCTACGCCTTTGATTTGTTTTCTGCAGTTGTGGGCCTGCATATTTCTTAATCACTTGTCTGCTAATCGTGCACTACTAGTGTGTGTATTTTTTAATACCCATGCGCATTAATTAACTGTATTTTTTTTTAGCTTCCTTCCATGCTAGACATATTTGTTGGTGGTGTAGCATATAGAACTTTATTTGCACTTTTCTCAGTAGAGTGTGATAGATTTCAGTTGGGTTCCTTTCTAGTGGTGGTTGCTCTAGACAACAAAAGGGATTCAATTTTTTTTTTTCTCAATGCATCCATGTGTCGAGTGGTTGAGGTATCATTAATTTTAATCTCTGTGTCCTTTCGAGCCCCTAAAACACTTGCATATGCACTATATATACAATGTGCTAGTCAAAGTCTTCGGAGTGCAGGACTTGAAAGTGGACGAGAGTGAGCAATAATATTGAAGTTCCCCGGCCAATATTGAAGCTTTTCTAACTTTTTAGTTGTCACGAGGGGCCTACGTGGATCTCCATCGCTCCAACCAAGCACCGATGCAGAAAGAACCTAGTGGTTAGCCGACTAGTGACAGGAATGATCTACACAAAACCATATATGCAATATGATAATTGGCTTCAAAAGCTATCGATAAAGAGAGTTAGCTGCAGTAGGCCACAAAACCGGCTGGCCCGGGTGGCAAACCCGTGTACTACTGATCCCACTATATCGATCATAGTTATTCTGCTTGCAGCTAACTAAAGTGCATTATATATGAATCCTGCCAAGATAGATTTCGCCGCCAGGCATAATTCTACAGATTCTGTTTAGGATTCGATTCACGCATCGCATATGACATCGACCTCAGTTCTTCAACCACCTATAAGCTATTCTGATTTTGTCAATGGTATAGTGTTTTTCTCTCTCGGCAAAATAGCATCGGCGGAGCTTATCAGCCACGTAAAACCATCGACAAACACACTTGATTGAACATGAATATATTTATCGCAAACATGAAGCCAATTGGCATTTTTTTGTACTTACCCCAAATAAACATGAAGCAGACACTCACATACTTACATGAATGCACAATTACCTGTACAAACGCACACCTAAGAATGGTGGAATTACCATGGATCACCCATAATTTATCTCTAACAATATCACGCCACTACAACGTCATTTGGTCCTAGAGTAAATTCAAGAAAATGAATAATTTACCCTTCTTAACATGCCTCTGTGACAAGTGGATGGTTTCCACCATAAAAAAAAAAAACCTAACTACTTCACCCTATAGCTATTTCTTTGGATTGATGATGTTTGCACTCTGAAAATCATGCTTAGTAAAACATGAAGCTAAAAGTGCATGTACCCGTGTCAAGTTGAGGTTTTAGAATCCAGACAGATAAGTTCCACCACAAATGAACTTAAAGATCAATTGATCTCAATGCAATTCACTTCTATACTTTGTACGAGACAACATATTCATTGTATTTAGTCACATGCACAAAATAAGGCCTTACAATACAATTCATATATATATGCAGCAAAATATACATATGCAAAACCCTGTTCAGTATGAACTAGAGATCTTGCCTTATTGTACTAACAATTATACATCATCCATGTGAATATCTGATCATCAAACTATATATAGTCATGCATGGCTACTGCTAGTACTACTTGTGCAAATAGTAGTGCATGCATGCATGCAAACTGCAAACGTGGCACTTGGCTGGATATGCAATGCATGCATGCATGCATCAGCGTTTGTCAGGGATCGAAGCCAAACAGGTCGTCGTCCCCGGCGTTTCCAAAGGAACCAAACGGTGAGGCGGTCATGAATCCGAGGCTGCTAGGAGACGACGGGAAGCTGCCCGTGCCAGGGCCACAAGCCATGTCGCTGGTCGCCCCTCCCGGCCAGTACTCCGCCGGCGCGGACCCCACAGTAGCCGACGAGGTCATGGTCCCCGCTGACCCCACCACCACGCCGGAGGCGAGCTGCGTGACCGGCGAGCTGCTGCTGAGCGCCTCCTCGCTGCCGCAGCGGTAGTCCTGCGCCTGTGCCGCCGGCAGAGAGGGAGCTGTAGCCGAAGCGAGACAACAACATCGTCGGATCAAAGCTTAAGGCTTGGGGAGGAACAGTAGAGGTGGATGAGCCGGCGCCGCTGATGGTGGATCCGCCGAAGCTGATGAGGTTCGCGCAGTCCGGCGGCGGAGCTGTGTCGTCCGGGATGACGAGCGGGATGGTGGAGGGGTCCTGGCAGGGTGTGGTGGCCGAAGTAGCTGATGATGAACTCGGACGGGTTGGCATCGGAGGCTTGGACCTGCCTTGTCGCCCTGCACCCTTGGTCTGGCTTGTGCGTGCACCTGTAGTAGCTCCTGTGCACAATATGCATGTACATGCAGTCATCAGTCATGCAGATGCAGAGAGAACTGGTCTGTATATGGTAGAGTGGCTCTTTCGTTTTTCATTTTCTTTTTAAAAAGGGTGATGATGCGATCAACTAGTGCCACTACTACATATAGAAACACCATATGTAACATATTTAATGTTTTATGATTAACTGGACATATAACCAGTTACAAGTATTTGGTATGCATGGCGCTTTAGTTTATATACGACATGTGAAAGTATGCATGCACGGTATACTATATCTTTCCTCAAAAAAGTATGCATGGTATATGGAGCCAGCCTTCAGTAAGTTTATTAGAAGCCAACACACACATATATACCTCGGATTATTAGGAGACTCTTGGATATGTTTTTGCCCGTATTTTCGCCATGACTTGCCATCGTCGAGCGTCCTGGCAGTGATCGTGTTGACGAAGGGGCTTCGCGATCTGCAATATACGTACATACATGCCCATGTATGGATGTATCATGTATGTATGTATGATTAGGTACACATACAAAAAGAAAGATCAACATCCATCATACACCAAGTTTTAACTAGAACATTACTTCATCTGATGAGTTATATATATAGAAATTGAACATGCATTCAAGTAGACAAGTTGTACTTTTGGCCGTGTAAGCTAGAAGCACTGAACTTAGATTAGCCTTTTGACCTTGTTTCAGATTTCACAAGTGAAATCACAGTCTTGAGATGGAAAGAGAGCAAGTTTTATTAAGTTTCTCCCTATCATTGGCACATAAAGTTAAGCCCCACTACTAGACTAATACAACTAGCTTGGGAATCCTTCAAATTGCAAAGGGATGCAGCATAAGGTAATCATAGTGACTCATATATCCCAATAATGCATTGCATGCAACGGCGAGCGAGGTAGCTAGTTAAAAGTTGGGTTTTGATTAGCTTTTATTTTCACCTGCTCCTGGTGCTGCTCCGCCGCAGCGGACCGGAGCCGGAGCCGGCCGCCGCGCCGCCTCTCCTCCTCCTCCTCCGTCCCTGTCCCTGGCCGACGCCGGCGCCAGTGGTGTCCAGAGCCGACATGGCGCTCGACAGGCTGCTCATGATCCCGTCAATCGTCGTCCCCGCCGCGGCCGCGATCGAAGGCGTGGGCGATTCCTGCAGCATGGTCTGGAGCCTCGTCGCGCCCCTCCTGCACCTCCATCAGGCTGTCCATCACCACCCGTGGCGCTGCCGTAGCAGGCGGCGGAGAAGGCCGGCCGCCGCCGCCAGCCGAAGAAGCCATGCTCGATTTTGCTAGCTAGCTACCAAACCAGGGTGCAAGTACATGCATGTCCACCTGCTGCCCGGCAGTGGCTAGAGCTAGCGATGGGGTCGTCGGGAGCAGCTAGCTAGCTGTGCTGCGGCTTGTTTTATTGGTGGCCGGTGGGGAGGGAAGTTGGGAGGAAAAAGGAGAGGAGGCCGCGGGATGGCGAAAGAGGAAGTGGCGTGGAAGAACATGCAGGCACAGGTGGGCCCCTCCTGGCCCCACTTGGATGTGCCCCACTGAGCCGAGCGCAAGGCGACGAGGGAACGACCGAACCTAGGAGCTGATCGTCATCGACGTGACGCACTACCGTGAGGTCATCCATGGCTCACACAGTGAGTCACTGGCTCAGTGAATACCTTGACCAGGGGAAAAATGGCAGAAACTTCAGTTATAATGGTACAGTTTAGTGTAAATTAACAAAATAGTGGTCAAAGTTATATTCTATAGATGAAAATATCATTTATTTGTGACTGGAGGGTATATATATAATCGATGCATTCATTCTGTTTAGTGAATCAATATGGTGTGTTCTCCGGTTGTGTGTGTATTTGGCAAAATGGTACAGGCAGAACTTTTCACTTGCCGATCATCAAGGTGCTATTAGCCGCTGAACAGCACCTCTGCTTGTCATGCTGTGCAAGCCGGAGCAAAATGGCAAATGAAAGCCCAACTGGTGTACAAGTACAAACTTTCAATGCAACAGATGGTCCCAGCGAGGGGGGAGCATCTTTACTCGCAGGCAATTTTCTTATGAAAACTTGTG
Source organism: Hyparrhenia diplandra (assembly GCA_015847255.1). NCBI lineage: Eukaryota > Viridiplantae > Streptophyta > Magnoliopsida > Poales > Poaceae > Hyparrhenia > Hyparrhenia diplandra. The sequence goes on from JADLZK010003025.1 coordinate 56,583, forward strand.
CATCTAGGCTGACTGGTCTTTTGCCATGACACATGCATGACAGGAACAGGGCGACCCAATAAAATTAAACTAGGATTTACCCGCAATTTTTGTACTATCTTTTTCATATGTAGGGGAGACATGTCACATGTCTGTGTCTTCCACGTAACTGTACAAGTACAGTATTTCAAGGACAAGGTAAATAAGAAATTCAGATGAAAAACATGGATAGGATAGTTGAAGAGACGAGGTCAAAGAAGCCTGCTGGTGCAACCGGTACGGTCCTGGTGTAACCGGTCAGCTCAGTGCGCCGAAGAAGCGACTGGCTGGCCGGCCCGGGTTCGAACCGCGGCATCTTCTTAAGACGGAAATCAGGGGGACGTCTCTCCCCCCGGTCGAGTCAAAGACAGCCTGCCATGCCGACCGCGGTCACAACCGGCGAGCCCGGATGCAGAAGCTATCAGCCAGAGATAAACATATATATATACATGTGTGTCTGTAATAAAGGGTAAAGCCTTGCTGCATCTGCCGACTTAAGATCCAGACTGCAGATGGCAACTGACAATTTTACTCCATATAACCTGATGAGTTGATGACTACTGGCTCTGCCACCACCAATCGTCTTAAAATCGACCTTGACGTGGCACCTTGATGAACATGTATAAATGGCATAAGTTGACGTGGCAGTGGCAGCTGCATAAAATTACGGAGAATAGGAAGGGCCGTACGTACAAGCATGCTTCTGAACAGCAACCAGACAAACTGTTGTAGAGTTCTTGC
>JADLZK010003026.1:0-18808 GCA_015847255.1 Hyparrhenia diplandra
TACTACTACTGTGGCTGACACCGCCCGCTCGAGCGTGGGGGAGGGAGGAGCACTGTAATTGGCTGGGAACAAGGAGCGTGTCAGCACGGGTTCACACAGTGATGGATGCATCTCCTTGTCCGCTCTTGCTGGTTGGCCCCGGTTGCTACAGAGGTCTTTACTTTCTCTTTTAGGCACACCTCTAGGATGATTGATGATGCCATTTTGCGTAGGCCATGGTTTTGACCGTGATTACCCTTCATTAGCAACACTGAATATTGTGCCACAGTGTCTACTGCCTCTGCCATGTTTGCAATTTTCATTACCAACTCGTCACTCGTGCTCTCGTACATTTGTACAAATCTTATGAGACATGTGTACTATATATAGTATTATCAGTAGAAGTTTGTGTTGCAGCTACAACTTTATCGATATTGTCGTCTATCTTTGGGGGTCTCTTGATTTATTCTATGACACAATAACCACGTACTCTCTCCGTATTCATGTATTATGTGTTTATGAGTAGTTTTCTAAAACAAAAATAATGTGCCGCGGGTTTGCCGTCCCTCGTTTTCTGAATTAAAAACAATTCTTTCCGCTTAATGCAAAACGCGTTTATGCATGGTCTCAAAAAAAATTAAACTATCTATAAAAAATGCATAGCTTTAACTAAACTAACAACTTACATAATTTATTTTCATCGACTATTGACATACTCCAAAAATAAACTGTTGTTGGTTTGTAATTGCTTAAATAGAGAACACTTTTCATATAGGGGTCCAAAGGGTTAGGAGCACGCGAGTCCTTGACATATAGTATTTACAAAGGTACAAAGAATGACAAGACGAGGTGGAAAAATAATGTTAGCAGTTGCCACAGTCCACGGTTATAAATTCTCTAAGCTTGCAGTTATAGAGAGCATAACTCATATCCCGACTTCTAAATGAGGTGAGTACCTTGTCCTAAATTGAAACGCTGGGGCTAACCAGCAGGAGGCCGTCTCCATCGTCGTTGGCCACGAAGACACATGACGAAATGTTCATTGGTGACTCCAATATGCAGGCGCTACGTGAGTTGTTTTCATACGTTGTACGGTGACATGGGCTCATGCAAGCGGCGGCACCAACATTCGACAGCTCAGGGTTAGGCCTTCTAGCTAGCGACACAATTTTGGTTGATCGTCTCTGTCCAATGTGAAATACAGTAGGGAGGGTCCCAGCATTCATGTACAACTTATTGACCTCTAGTGCACCGCTAAGGCGTTTTATATTGAACAATTCTTTATCTTAATACAGAGACGCGCAAACCTTCTACGTTATCGAGAAAAGTAGAGAAGGCAAACAACCACCTTCTACACTACAAATTGCCCTTGGTAGACCTAACATATTTTCAACTTATGTGGGGGCATAATGATCTTTTATTAAACCTGCCAGATCTATAGGTCTTTGCTCACCTGTCCCCGCATTGGCAACTTACTTTGTGTTGAAGAGGTTCAGCACTACCTGAAGCAACGAAAACATTATACCTTTCAGCTCTTCCTTGATTCTTTGATGGAGAGATTTCATTAGATTTCTAAGAGGCAGCAGGATGGGGAGGTATTAAAAATTGAATTATCTGCTGATCTCTACCAAAATATATTAGGGAGCACGGTGAAAGCATTTATTTAGCTCCCAGCTCCTAGTGTAAATGGATAAGTGATTCTCGTTAGATCCCGAGATGAATTAGTTGGTATTTTGACCGTTTGCCGATTGTGACTGATTCTCTTTGATGAAGCTACAACCAGAGCTGTCCCAATACTTTGACGATACCTGAAGCAACCAAAACGGAATAACCCTTTTGGGAGCCATCCTTTTTCAATGAGTTTTGTTCGTGGAGTCACCCCATGCTTCATGAGGTGATGAATCATGAGTTCATCTCATAAAATTTGGTGGAATTAACCCATTTCTTATGCATAACTAATTATTAGCTTATGAGGAATGAGGTGATGATGGATCAACACATCTCATTACACAAACCAAATCAAAAGTGACGAGTGAGAAGAAGATAGTCCACCACAACAAAGCATGCAATAGTTGTGCATTGGCATTGGATATATATCCTTTCTTCTTATCCCCCTCATCCCATCTTCAGATTGGCCCATTGGATGTAGATGTATCTTTTCACACAATTGGGTTGATTTTCTCAAGCATGGAAAGATTGGGAACTGAGATAAGAGCAACTCCAACACTACCGTATATGACCTCCCAATCCTAGTGTTTTGAAAAAAAGATGAAAAATATTGCTCCAACAGTTGTCGATACTTGCTCTCAAATCTTTGGGAGGCATAGGAAAGCATCGTGATCTCACGGCGCTGGCCAATGGGCCGATAACGTACGTACACAATCCATGGCAGGAGACTGCTGATTAATTACCCGGCCGGTTAGTTAGGAGCAAAAGACGCATGCACATACGAGTGAATCCATGTGCAAATCCAAAGGCGTTGTGGTGTGAGCAGGCCGGGGCGCGTGGAAAGCGCCAAAAAGCTCCCGCGCTTTCTGCTGCATGCACTCGGCGTCCCGGCCCCCGGCCTCGGTCCCGGTAAACAACGCAAAAGGAGGTCGGCGGCCGGGCCAAACGATCGAGGCGACTGACGGACCGGCAAGGGACGGGACGGGCGACGGCGACGACGAGCAGTGGGAACCCTAGCTCCGTGTGGTGCTAGCCACGGTGTGCGTCCCATCGGCCGGGGCTCCGGCTCCAGCCAGCCATCCACGCATGCGTCCGGCTGTACGAGCGGCCGGGTTCCATCACTCGATCCGTCCGGCCATGGCTCCATGTCCAAGCCAGCTGCCATGAAAAGGAGGAGCCAAAGCTCCTAAAGCCGGGCGGCCGGTGCGTGCGCGCGTGGAAGTACACTGTGCAATTAGCATATGCATGCCTCCTGCCCGTGCGTCACGCCGGGCGAGGAGCCGAAGACGACACGCCACGGCGTCCGGGCGCCATGCGTGTGTGGCCGCGTGCACGCATGCACTAATCTACGACGGCGGCGGTACCGCGTCCATATATGATAGTATATATGCATCTCTCGTTGTCACACGGAGCGTGCGCCGCGTAACTGCACCGTAGCTGCCTAACAAAAGTGTTAGGAGTGCCGAGTGCGATAGTGGTAGCTAATATAATCAGTAGCGTACTAGCTAGTAGCTAGTTACCGTGTATACTTATACTGCTATATAGCTACTCACTTTGTCAATGGTGTAGTAATATATATGTAACATACCACCACAGTCCACATCACCACATGGATGATATGGTCTACAGTGGCAGGTCAGGCATGGACTGTAACAAGTACTCCGGCAGCCCTGCGGCGGCCAAAGGTTCTTGGCGTCGTCCTCCCATCAATTTGTTTGGCGAAATGTTGAGCTTGGGGCTCTCAACACAGAATGGGAGCTCCGCTCAGGCGGTGCCCTGAGGGAGATGGTCTGGAGTAGCGTGTACAGGGACTACGACGAATAACAATAATTGCTCATAATGGAATTCACCAACCTCCTTTACTAGGGTAGGACTCCTCCCTATTTATAGTTTCACAATTATTGGGGGTTACAAGATTACAAATCTGCCCTCCAATATTCCAGGCATATTCCCCTACTCTTAAATATTGGGCTGGCTCATCGCGTACTTGTACATGTCGCACCGCCTCTCTCCTGCTGGGCCCATCATGCTGGTTCTGGTCCCGGGATCAGGGGACCTCCGCGAGCTTTGCTCCATAGCTGCTGGGGCCCATCGTGATCCAGGCTCCTCGGCTAGCTCCGCCACGCGCTCGGAGAAAGGTGGGCGGAGGCGCCGATCTCCGCGATCTCCGCACGGTCGGGAAGATTCGACCCCGTAGAAGGGCCGCCTGGCGGGGACAGGGGCCTTCGCCTGCTCTGGTGGTGGAGGTCCGCAAGCTGTTCACCTCACCTGAAAGGGCACAACACAACAATACAGACTTGATCGTTAGCGTAGGCCTCCGCGAGTAGCTCCGTCTTCCGTGATCACCTCCGCTTGCTCGCCGGGATCCATATCCCAACGGTTCCCCCCTTGAGGGCGAAAGGTCTCAAGCGGAGGCGTGCCTTCGCTCTCAACGGTTGCGGTGTACTAGCGGAGGTGTTGAGGGGCCCTTCCCCCCGTACGATTTCGCGAGGGACCTTCGCGGTGGAGGATTTGAAGCGTCCGGTCACAGCGGACGAAAAGGCGCGCCACTCGAGGCCGAGGTGACCGTTTTCTGCCCGTTGGTCGCGACGGTGCGTCTTGGGATGCGAAGGGTCGCAAGGACGGCTATAAAAGGCGGCTCCCCCCCCGGGGGGCGGAGGGTTACCCCTGCCATCGCTTTCACTGTCGCTTGCCTTTGCCTCCTTGCGCGTCCTTGCTCTCTCGCTCCCTTTCGCACCCGCCTGCCTCCGCTTGCCTTAGTGATTCGCTTAGTTGCATGCGTGCAAGCTCTGGGCCGTTTAGCGTAAGGGGCCGCTTCCCCCGCTGTGAGCTTTACGGGCCATACGCGGAGCTTCTCCCGTATCGCTCTAGCCAATACGCACGCCTTTACGAGGAGTGTATGCTAGACGCGGCTCGCGCTCAGGACTTAGAAGAGACTCTCCGGCGTTGAGGCCCCGTCGGTGATCGATGGCGCGAGGATGTCGATGCCACATACGAGTTGGGGACGTCGAAGATGACCCGAGGATGCTTGACGAGCTCCGCCCGTAAAGGTTTCATTGGAGCCAATTGCAAGGTGAAGCTTCCTCGGGGGGGAGACCGTGCGGAGCTGCGAGCCGCAGGCGAAGGATGGGGATCGTTTTCAAGGATTTTTTCACTGCGGCCTCCGCCGCTTTCTTGCTCGTTCCTACGCACCTGCGGTTGTGGAGTCCGCCGATGTCAGATTCATCAGCTCACTCCCCACGCGTTTCTGGCTTTATCGAAGTTTGTGTGGGCTTGTGAATCATATGGTGGGGAGGCGGAGACCAATACCTTCGTCAGCTTCTATGAGCTTCACAAGCAACCTAAGTCCCGGAAGATGCCCGACAGAGTGAGAAGAAGCCGCAGTTCGGTCCTTTGCACATTCAGCCCGGCGCCACCGTGGCGAGGAGAAAGATCTCCCTACGCCTGCAAAAATAAGTGGGAGCCCGCGTGGATGGACTACTGGTTTTACGCCAAGTCCTCACGAACGGAGAGGACTGTTGACGGGGTTGAGATTTGTCGGTATCCGTTCTCGTCGAAGCTTGTACCCGTCGACATCGTCTCTCGGCCGGATCCGAATGATAATCAGTCCGAGAAGCGAGAGAAGAGACGCGAAGCTTTCCTCCTGGCGTGCCGGTACTCTGGAGGCCGCGATCTAGTGGAGGAGGTCTGCGCGGCCAAGTACTCGCCCTTGCAGCGTCACAAGGATTCGTTTGAGGTGGAAAGGGTCAACCTTCCTGTGTTTGGGGACGCAGAGATGGTTCCGCATCCGCGCCTTGGCGTCCAGCTGCCAGAAGGTGTTAGCACGGATGCCTTCATCATGACGGTGGAGATGGAGGCCCAGGAGATACTGGGGCCCATTACAACAAAGGAATTTTTGGCGCGGAGGTCTCATGCGGGGACCATGCCCCGTCTAAACCGCATTTTCGAGGAGATGGGGGTCATTTATGGCAACCATAAGGTCCCTAGCAAGGTTCTGGCGGACATCGAGCGGCGCGAGGTTGAGGAGGCCGCAAAATTGGCGAAGGCGGCTTCCGCGGTTCCTGCCCCGGGCAAGAAGAGGAAGGAGCCTCCTCTTACTCGGGAGAAGACCAAGAGGGTTAAACGGGGGGAGGGGACCTCCGCGCGCCCCCCTGCCCCATCTGCTGCTACGACGGCTAAGGAGGAGGCCAAGAAGAAGAAGGAGCTGGCCCGTAGCGGGGGCAAGCGCATCAGGCGGAGAAGTGCAGCTCCGACACCGTGGGCCGGGCTATGAGGCTAGTGGTGATGAGGGCTCCGGCGCGCGGGGTCCTCAGTGCCGCTTGGCGGCTCGTTGGCGGTGGGGGGGCCGGTTCGGCTATGAGGTCGGACCCTGTTTCCCCTACCGTTGACGCCTGTCGACGGGCTCTGGACGGCAAGGCGTCGTCGGAGGTATCCAAGGCCATGGCCGATGCCATGGCTGATTTGCCTTGCTCCAGCGATAGCTCCGCTGACTCGCGAAGCCGGGAGCATCCAGGGAGCCAGTCAGTGCCAAAGTCGCCCGTTGGTGTTGCAGAGCAGGAGGTAGTGGTTAACTCTGCTTCTGAAGATTCGTTCGTGCCTCCGCCCGGCTTAAGTCTTACCTATGCCCGGATGCAGGAGCTCCGCACCGTGCACGAGGCATCTAAGGACAGAGATGCTGAGGCGGAGAGCTCCGGATTGAAGGCTGTGAAGGCCGCGGAGGTTTTGGAGGTGCTTCGTACTGGTGCCGCCTCTACTCATGCTGCCGACGGTGGTTTACCTTGTATGTTCTTTCATTTTTGCTTTTGGTATCTAGTTGTCTGGGTAACTTACTGTTTCTTGTTTCTTGTTTTGACGGTGGCGGAGCTCAAGCATCGGCCTTGGGTTTGAGCTCCCCTCGGATTGCTGCTGAGGGTGACTTGATTAAGTATTTTACCTTGCTTCGCTCGCTTTGTTTTGTTTCAATATGATTGCGGGCTTGCTTAGTCTTCTGATTAGACACTATACTTAAATATTTTTCAGAAGGGGATGTTTATGAAGTCTTCAACAAGGCTGTTGACCAGAGCCTTTCGATGCGGAGATGTTTTCTTTGCGTGTTACTTTCCTTCTTATTTTGCTAGCGGAGGTTTAACCATGTGTTTTTGCAGATGACTACCAGTCTCGAGTGTGTCCGTGCTAAGGTTCATCAGAACTTGTGGCGCGCGACAAGATTCTCGCTGGATTTAAAGGCCAAGGTCTCACTTTGGGGGCCGGGAAAAGGTGTCTCCGAGAAATTTGGTGGCCGAGGGGGGGAGCTTCGCCAGAATGAGGCTGCTGCGGCTAAGGAGGAGGGCCAGACGCCTGGCTGCCTGCCCGAGGAGGCGGCTGAAAAGGCTCTCCGCGAAGTGGAGATGAAGCACGAGGAGGCCAACGCCAGCCTTACCTCGTCGCGCGCCCAGTCGTCTGAGCGGCAGAGGCAATTGAACGGTATCTATGCGTCCTGTACCTCTGTCGCCCACGCGTACGCGGAGGCCATTACTTCTGTCGGTGCGGTGGTCACGCCATTTCCTACGGATGGCGGAAGCGCGGGCGTTCTGGTCTGGATGGCGAAGAACATCGCCAAGCTTCCGGGCGTACTGCGGGGCGTATCCGACTTTGGAGCCCGGGCCGCGGCGACAAATATTACTCGCATCCTCTCTAGCGAGGGGTGTGAAGATGTTGCCCGGCTTCGTGTGAAGGAGTCGCACCGTCCCTCGAGCTTGGCGGAGCTTGGAGGCGGGGCCTTGAAGTTTGTGGGCTCGTTCATGAAGAAATTCTGGGCGGTCCACGGTCGTACGGAGGCTGCGTCCCTTGCTCGTTCTCTGTTCCAAGTAATTTTGGTCCTTGTAGTTTGGGCTCCTAGTCTCTCGCTTTCCTTACCCGCTGGTTCTGACTAGTCTTTCTTGCGCAGGGTGCTACTCCGGCGGAGGTCCCTGTTGAACGGGCCGAGGTTGCTGAGGATATGCCGAGGGAAATGCCTCTGCCGCCAACCTCGGATACTGATAGGAGGCTGTCTGCTGATGCCGAGGACGCCGAGGATGCGGAGGTGTAGAAGATTAGGACTTTTCTACTTTTTAGCCTTTTGCGCGGGCATATGTCTCCGCTTTGTAAAAAACTGCTGGAATGTTATTAAACGGAAGTCTAATGTTTCATTTTAAATCAATGATTTCCGCGAGGTTCACGATGAGGTGCTGCAAGCAGAAGTGGATCCCTTTGTGCTTTTATCGGAACGGCGCAAGCGTTGATGGGGATCTCGGTTGTTTTGGAAGGACACCTTCGCCAACCCTAGTGTAGATGAAATGTATGAAGACGTTTTGTTTGACTTAGGTGATGCGCGAATGGCGTTTACGAACGATGTAGCCTGGGAGGGTCCTCCGCCCGGATCTGACTAGGCGCTGTTTTTTGTAGCTCAATTGTGTAATGATAATCTTTATTAATAAAGCGGAGCTTGTTAGATTGCACTTGACTCATTGTTTTGGTTACATTGCTTATTTTTTTCTGTTTTTCCTCTCGAATTTTATTCGGATCCTCCACTTGTGGATTTGACAGCGGAGGATAGTCACTTGTTTGCGGCGCCAATTCGTCCCCTTCCGCTGCGAAGTACTCGCGTGGAGGAGTGCACGGTCTTGTCTTGAACCTCCGCTACCCGTGTGGGAAGCGTTTTTTGTCGCTCCGTTTCACGGGTCTTCGGCAAGGATCTCGCATTTGGATACTTTATAGAACTTTTAAACTCCGGGGGGATGTTACGAATTCTTACGCGGTCTCCCCCCTGAGATTGTCCAAATGCTGGGATCATTACGACTTCTTACACGGTTTCTTCTTATTCGTGGCTAAGCTGGCGGAGGTTGACATCCGCACTCATATTTTGTTTCTAGTTTTCCTTGTGTATTTTTTGTTTTGGAATGATGGGATGTCGTATGGATGGGGGGGGGGGGGAGGCAGGCTTGTTTTATAAGTCCTAGATCATTAAGGGGACTTATTGATATTGTCCTTTGGTGGGTATGTTAGGTGGGTTGGGTTAGTATATAACCCATCTGTTTTCTCCCCCCCTTGGATATCTCAGGTATGATGGGTCAGTCTAGCAGTGGCTTAGTAGGCAGTGCATTGATACCGTGTAAGGGTTCGTAATTGATGGTCTAGGCTGTGTACTTGGTTGTCCTCTTATTCGTTGGCTGGAAGCACAGACTAGAAGAGGCACGGAGCTATTAACTCTTGCCCATGTGCTATTAATTCTTGGCGATGAGCTTTGGTGGTTTCGGTGGCTGCTTGATCTGTTCTAGCGGTTTACTTGTTGAGTTAGACCTCCGCTGGGGCGTCTTTAGGTCTATTTTGATCCCACCTGTCGGAGGTCGACTTAGATGAAGGGGCCCTATGGCGGCCTGCTAGCTGCACGAGAGGACGCGTCAACGCTGGCGGAGGCTTCCTTATGAGCACGGCGTGAAGCTGTTGCCCTGCGTGGTGGTGTAGCTCATCTCCTCTGTCTTGCTGTGTCTGTGCTACCACTGTACCATCTTCTGCGAAGATGTTTGTAGCTTCGACAGTACAATGTCGAGCACCTGTGTAATTTGTGAATATAATAGCAAAGTTGAGATTATCTGAGTATATTGAAGCTTTTGTGTTTACCCCCCTTGTTGCCTTTGTTGGCGGAGGTGTCGCTGATGCCCACGAAATGGACCGGGTCTTTTTTCAGCTTTTTAGTTTTTGACACATGCCGTTGTGCCACCTCGATGCCTACGCCGGGCAGGACTTTTTTCGAGGATTTTTAGAGACCGTTTTGTTGGTCCTTGGAGGTCATTTTTAGGTTAGAACCAACGCGTTAAATGCGCAAAAATGTCCTCTCGGGCATTCTTGTCGCCTTTGTCGAATTACGTGACTGCGTTGCTAGTCACTTTCGACTTATTCTTTTCTTTCTGCTTTGGGGAAATTTCCTCTTTATATTTCAGAGGATTTTACATTAGTCTTGCCTCGTTAAAAACCTCACCTCCGCTAGGAGTTCCCCTGTGAGGAAAAGAGTGCAAGACCTTGACTGGAATGCTGTAAAAATCTAATGCTACTCACGGAAAAGTAAAGTAGTGGATGGCCTCCGCTTATATTTCGCGGGGGACAGCCTTACACATAGTACTTGCGGAGGTTGTCTACATTCCACATGTGATCGGAGGTGTTGCCTTGCTCATCCGTCGGGACGGAAGGCTCCTTGCCTTGTTGTTGCTTTTGCAATGAATGGACCATCCCACTTTGCTTGAAGCTTTCCTACGGTTGAAGCGTTTGGTTTTCTCTTGAGCACGAGGTCTCCGTCTTGAATGTTCTTCTTGCGGACCTTCTTGTCCCTCCATTTTTGGTCTCGCTTGGTATTTTTGTATGTTTTCCACGGCTTCCGGCCTTGTTTGCTCTAATGTTTCTTTGGCATATTCTTCATCTTACGCCATCTTACGCTTCATGACGCGGAGGCTTTTCGTGCTTCAGCTCCTCGGGGAGCATTGCTTCTTCTCCATACATAAGCTTGAATGGGGTGAAGCCGGTAGCTCTTGAAGATGTTGTGTTGTGGGACCAGATTACCTTGGGTAGTTCGTGCGCCCATTTGCCTTTCGAGGAGGTTGAACAGGGGTCTTTGATATTGCGGAGAATATTATTCCGTTTGCTCTCTCCACTGCTCCGTTTGACTCTGGGAGGTAGACTGACGTGAAGGCTATCTTTGTTCCCATTTGGGAGCAGAATTCTCTGAACTTGTCTGAGTCAAATTGTTTGCCATTGTCGATCGTTACCATTCTTGGTACCCGAATCTGCAGATTATGTTACGCTAATAGAACTTGGTGATGAATTTCGAGGTTATCTTCGCCGGGGGCTTCGCCTCTATCCATCGGTGAAGTATTCCACGGCTACAATGCGAATTTGTTTCCTCCTTGTCTTTGTTGGTAGTGGGCCCGACAATGTCGATTCCCCATCTCTGTAGTGGCCAAGTCGGAGGTATCAGTTGTGTTTCCGCTGAAGGGTTTTTCTGGTGAGGTGCGAAGTTTTGGCAGGCTTCGCATGTTTTGACGATTTGCTGTGCATCCTTTATATGCGTGGGCCAGTAGAAACCTTGGCGGATGGCCTTTGCTGATAGTGCTCTTGGTCCGATGTGGGATCCGCAGATGCCGGCATGTATTTCTTTGAGTAGTTCTAGGCCTTCGCTTTGTGGGATGCATTTGAGCATTGGTTGGACCAGTCCCCTCTTAAAGAGTTGGCCTTCGATGAGAGTATAGCTTCTCGCTCGTGCCTCCGATTACGGTGGCCTCGCCTCATTTTCCGGATAGCTTACGTTGTTGAGGTTATCAACTATTGCTTGTCTCCAGTCTTCGCCTTCGACCAGCATGACTGTCTTGAATGCTTTTTTCAGTGTTTCTGTTGCTGGTTTGTATGCTACGTTGTAGACGGTGTTCGGGGCATCGCGCGGAGGTTATTTCTTTGCCGCTTTAGCTAGAGTATCCGCCTTTGTTACGCTCTCGCGGGATGAACTTCTGGTGAAGCCACGGAATCTTCGTTCCATTGTTTCGACCACCGCGAGGTAGTTTACAAGTTTCGGTTCTCGGCCATGCATTCTTTTTTCCACTTGACACGCTACTAGCATTGAATCTATTCGACTTCGACCCGGTTTTGCGCCAGAGGCCTTTGCTTTGGCGAGCCCTAGTATGAGTCCTTCGTGATTCGCGTGTTGTTTGTGCGGGAGCATTCTAGCCGTGTGGCGAAGTATGACTTTACGCCTAGTGGTGACATTATCACCGCGGAGGCTCTCGCTCCGTAATACGCCCCATGCTCCATCGGTGTAGACTGTCCATAGCTCCGATCGATCATTTTGCTCTTTACTCGCTTGTGCGGCGTCCATTACGCTACAAAATCGGCTAGTACTTGGGATCGTATTGCGGACACGTGCACGAATGTTATTTCGAACCGAGAGAGCTCCATTTGCCCATTTACCGATCCTTCCCGAGGTTTCCTTGTTTCTTAGGACCTCCGCTAGTGGCGTGAGGTGGGCACTATCACTTTGTATGAGTGAAAATAGTGCTTGAGTTTTCTCGGATGCTATCACGAGGGCGTATGCTATTTTCTCTATTTTGTGTAGTTGATCTTGGCTCCTGTGAGTGCCTCGAGACATAGTATATTGGGAGCTGGATGAGGTGGTCATTTTCGATCTTCTCTTGAAGCGCTCTTTGCGCTAATGGCGTAGTCGATCTTTGCGATGTAGAGGAGTATGGGTTTCTCTTCGTCGGGTCTTTATTCTTGTTATTTGTTCTTGCAGATATTCTTTGAGTTTTGCAAAGGCCTCCGCCTGCTCTTCCCCCATCGATGCTTCCTCCTCCTCTTAAGGCTTGGAAGAATGGGAGGCTTTTCTCAGCGACTTAGAAATGAATCGTTGAGAGCTGCTATTACGCTTTTGTTAACTTTTGTACCTCTCTCTTTGTCTTAGGCTCGGCCATATCTCGATTGCCTTTTTTTTTCTGGATTGGCTTTGACCCCTTCGAGGTGACAATGTATCCGAGTACCTTTGCTTTGGTTACTCAGAAGACACACTTCTCGGGGTTTAGTTTGAGGCCCGACTTTTTCGGATTCGTGAAGGTTTCTGTGTAGGTGGGGATGTGGTCTTGTTCTTTTTGCTCATGACTATGAGATCGTCAACATATGCAATCATGTTTTTGCGTAGTTGCCCCATCAGGACTTTGCCCGTCATTCTGGCGAAGGTTGCGCCAGCGTTTTTCAGGCCCTCCGGCATTCTGACGAAGCAGTATGTCCCGAATGGGGTGGTGAAGCTGGTCTTTTCTTCATCTTCTTTCCTTAGCCATATTTGGTGGTATCGAATAACAATCCAGCAATGAGAACCTTCGACACCCCGCTGCCTTGTCGGCAGAGGTGTCTATCCTTGGTAGGGGGTAATTGTCCTTTTTGGTTGCTTTGTTGAGATCTGTGAAATCTATGCACATCCTCATTTTCTTGGGAGGTCTTTTTTTTTTTTTTTTTTTTGGAATTAGGACAACGTTTGCCAACCGGTTAGTGTATTTGACTTCTCTAATTACTTTGGCATCGGCGAGTCTTTGGACCTCCGCTTGAAATGGCGATATTACGTCTTCGACATTTTCCTCTGTCGCCGCTTCTTTGGTCTCATTTTTGGGTTGATATCTAGGACATGCTCGATGGTGTCTCTATCAACCCGGGCGGGGAGGTCGGCTATGAGACCGGGCGAAGATTTCTTTATTTTTGATAAGAAGCTCCCCGACTCTTTCTCTTCTTCCTCCGGTAGGTGCAGCGCTTATTGTATTTGTGGTGGTGGTCGGGGTCATCATCTATTCTTATCTTCTTGATTTTCTCTTGGCCCTTGGTGCTTGTTTGCTCTTTTTTCATATCTCGGTGGTTACGGACCTTCGCTCTCTGCTTGTCTTGAATTGACATTTCTATGGGCGCGGTATATGGCCTTTTCTATATTTTCGGCTTCTTTCGGCTTCCATACGGTTATAATCCCGTGAAGCTTTGGGATTTTCATACACAAGTAACCCATATGTCTGCGGCGTTGAACTTGTTTGTGAATCCCTCCGAATATTGCGTTGTATGGGGAGTAGACATCAACGATGTCGAAGGTTATGTATTACGTTACGGCGCTTTTTTCATCTGCGAAGGACAGCGGCAAGGTTATTTTTCCCAACGCTTTGTACTTGCCTTCCACCAAATCCTATAAGTGGTGAATCGATGGTCGTAGCTGATTTACGTTGAAATTCATCTTGTCGGGCGTTGGCGAAAATGATATCTGCGGAGCTTCTCGTGTCCACAAGTACTCTTTTCATTTCCCATGTTGCTACATTTGTTTCTATTACCATGGCGTCAACGTGTGGGTAGCTCTCGATTTGAGATCCATACGAGAAGGTTATGGGAGTTTTGACCACTCTCCGGTTTTATTTGAAAATTTGAACCGCTACATTGTTGACTAGGCGGAGGTGATCTCTTTTTCAATTTTTGGTTTCATACTCTATTGATGAACCCCCGTGATTGGCATTATGGTTCGATGGAAGGTAAGGGAGCGTGGGGGTTGTGTTGGTTTTCTAGGCTTGGCTCGTTTTTTTCATGGGATTTGGGTGGGGGTCCTTGCGGAGGTTGTGGCAAATTTTGGTTTGAGACCGGGTTGACGGGCTGCCTATTCGTGTGTTGAGGCCGTCTGTTTCAACATAGGTTAGGTGTTGCCTCGGATTTGAGTACGACATGCTTGATTCCGAGGAGTAATTCTGGGCTGGTGGTGGAGGCGGCGAAGGTCTCCATGCTGGAAGGAAGCTAGGATAGTAAGCGTTTGCCAAAGTTGATGGGTGTATTTGGTTTGATGTTAGGGAGGGTAGGCCCGAGGCAAGTATTTTTGGTGTTGGCTCGAGCTTGCGGAGGCTCGGGCGTGTATATGTGTAAGCATTGTTGACCTCCCTCTTTGGTTTGCGGAGGTTGGTTTGTGGGAGGCTGATTGGTTAGTCCTTTGAGTGCCTTATCTCTTTCTTCTTTGAATGGTTGGGCAATCTCTTGTATAGTGACCTTTCTCTTCGCCATGTATCGCCTTGGCTGTTTTCTTGGCCTTCTGTTCCGGTTTTTTCCGGGGTCCCTTTTCTTGGTATGGCTTCCGATTGTCGGGTAGCCTTGCTCCCCGAGCATTGTCTTCTCGACTAGGCTCCGCCGCTGATTCATTGTAAGTACTTGCTGCCCCGAACACCGCTTGGGTTGTTCTTTGCGAAGGCTCCGATTCTTTGGTTCCTCTTGTTACCCTTGGCATCTTTGCTTATCCATGTTTTGTTCGTCCGGCCTCTTTCGGTAGTCTTCATCGGCGGATCAGATTTCAAACTGTTCCACGAGCTCTGCATTGTTTTTGGTTTCTTTTCGTGCGGTTCTCCGGCAAATGGTCCTAGGCGGAGCCCTCGATGGCTGCGTCTATATCGCCACTTGGTCGGGGGCGTCCGGGCCTTCGCCTTCATTTTGTAGGAACCTTTGGAAATAATCTTTTCGGTGGCTCGTTGTAGCCTTGCTTGCATTGGAATAGGTCCATGGAGGTGAGTGATTGTACGACCAGGCCTTTGAAGTTTTCCAATATCTTGTCACGGAGGTTTTCCCATGAGTATATGGTGCTGGGCTTCAGCATGGAGTACCAAGCTAGAGCATCTCCTTCTGCGGCAATTATGAATGCCTTCGCCAATACTGCGTCGTTGCCACCGGCCGAGGCTACCGCTGCCTCATAACTCATTATGAACTGATGCGGATCTGTCTTCCCGTTGAGTCTCGGGAGTTGGGTAGGCTTGTACCTGGCCGGCCATGGTGTCCGCTGTATTCCTTCTGATAGCGGAGATTTGGGATCGAAAGGTCTTCGATCCTGTGGGACATCATGGACGATCAGTGGGTTGGGCGAAACTTCTGGGTCAATGTTCATCGCCAAGTGACTTGATATGGGGATGGACGGGATAATCAAGGGCGGCTGAGTTGGCGGAGGCTGGTTGGCGAACTGCATGCTTTGGATCTCCGCTTGCAGGAGCGCTATCTGCTGCCTGATTTCGGCCGCCTGTGCCGATGCTTGCTGCGATTTGAGGACCTCTGCATAAGCAGCGGCCGCTATGTCTCTTTCCTGCTGCAACCTTTGGAGTGAGGCCTGCAGCTGGCGCAACTCCCGCGTCTGGGCGGGGATTCCACCCCCGGGCTCAGCTGTTTCCTCACCTCCGCCTGCTACTTCCTCCTCCCCTTGCTCATCATCAAGCGGAGGATCCTCCCCCGCCGTTGCGTAGGTACTCCTCGTGCTACGCTTGGGTCGGGTACTCTTTGGTGGTGCCTTAGTTCTCGTGGTAGTTCTCTTCCTCTTCTGTGGAGCCATGGTTTCTCTGCTCGGGCCCCACGGTGGGCGCCAATGTTGAGCTTGGGGCTCTCAACACAGAATGGGAGCTCCGCTCAGGCGGTGCCCTGAGGGAGATGGTCTGGAGTAAGCGTGTACAGGGACTATGACGAATAACAATAATTGCCTATAATGGAATTCACCAACCTCCTTTACTAGGGGAGGACTCCTCCCTATTTATAGTTTCACAATTGTTGGGGGTTACAAGATTACAAATCCGCCCTCCAATATTCCAGGCATATTCCCCTACTCTTAAATATTGGGCTGGCTCATCGCGTACTTGTACATGTCGCACCGCCTCTCTCTTTGGGCCCATCTCTTTGGTTCGGTCCTGGGATCGGGGGACCT
The DNA here is from genome assembly GCA_015847255.1 of Hyparrhenia diplandra. Classification (NCBI taxonomy): domain Eukaryota; kingdom Viridiplantae; phylum Streptophyta; class Magnoliopsida; order Poales; family Poaceae; genus Hyparrhenia; species Hyparrhenia diplandra. Next base: position 15,884 of record JADLZK010003026.1, read on the forward strand.
CCGCGAGCTTTGCTCCATAGGTCTTTGGGGCCCATCGTGATCGAGCTCCTCGGCTAGCTCCGCCCGCGCTCGGAGAAAGGTGGGCGGAGGCGCGATCTCCCGCGATCTCCGCGGTCGGGAAGATTCGACCAGTAGAAGGGCGCTGGCGGGGGGCGGGGGGCCTTCGCGTGCTCTGGTGGCAGAGGTCCGCAAGCTGTTCACCTCACCTGAAAGGGCACAACACAACAATACAGACTTGATCGTTAGCGTAGGCCTCCGCGAGTAGCTCCGTCTTCCGTGATCACCTCCGCTTGCTCCGCCGGGATCCATATCCCAACACGAAATAAGTCCAACCTAGACTGAACCAACCCGTTTTATGGTGTTTTGTCGTGGTCGAATATCACGAGTATGCCACCGGATCTGATAGAAATGGCTCATGTGGGGCTCCGATGGCCTAGCTCAAGGGACACAAGACGCAAGATTTATCTTTGGTTCGGGGCAATCGGGCACTTAGTACGATCTCATCCGGAGTCACTATGTGGCCGAGCTCAAACGCCCCGTGATCGGGGTGAATACAAGCAGGTCGAGAGAGGGAGGCCGGCTCCCAGGTCTCTGTTCGGGGTGTGTGCGTATGAATGTCGTAGAGTTTTGTGTGCGAGAGAAGCCCCCTCCTCCCGGGTGGCCGAGGGATCCCTTTTATAGCGCAAAGGATATGCAGGAGGAACCACCCGGAGCCGAAGGGAAAAAGGAAACATCAAAGGGCGGAGGTCCGCGGCGCTGTGGATTGACCGGGAGCGGGAACTCGCGCAAGTTTGGTCGCCGCCGTACGCCGGATTCGGGGGATGGGCTGAGTCCCGCCTTCGTGTCCCGCCGTCAATCGGGGTAGGAACGCGTCTTGTCGGCATGGCTCGAGTTGCCGGACGACGTTGGATGTACTTCGCATTTGTCGGTCCGGGCGGAGTTGTTGGCCTAGCTCGGATTTGACCGTCGGGCGGAGTGGTTGGCCTAACTGCGACCGGCGGCTCTTCGGGAGGCCGACAGAGCGAGCTCCCGGTTCGTCTTGACGTGGGTGCGAGCTCGCGGTTTCGGGAGCTCCACATTATTCCGAGTTCCAGGTCGCATGAGTAGGAAATTGTTCGTACGGTCGTCGAGCTCGCGTGAGACGGAGTTTAGTCGCGTGACCTCCGAGCTCACGGCGGCGGTGCCCGCTATACGTGAGAGCCGCGAGTCGAGGCTCGGGCTCGAGCTCGTATGAGGCGGAGTTCGACTCCAAATCGTGAGTCAGAGGGTCGGAGCTCGGGCCCGAGCTCGCGGCGAGGCGAAATCGGTCGCTCGGTCTCCGAGCTTGAGGTCAGGCGAGTCGAGATTGGGCTGCGACGGCCCTCGTGGGTCGGTCCGAGCTCGCAGGTCAGATGAAGTCTGAGATCGGGCGACCGCCGAGCGGTTGCGCCGATTCAGATTAGCCGGATGCGCGAGCCCGAGCTAAGAGCTCGCACCGGGCCGTGTCCCTAAGGTCGCGGCGAGGCGGAACTTGTTGTACGGCATCCGAGCTCATGCGGTGGAGCTCGAGCCCCGCCTTCGAGCCCGACATCTTCGCGGGCTCAACCGGCGCCGCCGATTGATCCGGCCGAAGGCCGCTGGGCTTTTGTCGCGATTAGCCGTGGTGTTTAGGGTACCTCGATATGTGTATCCCACATGTTTGGTTGAGAGCCTGTGGGGACAGAGCCAACCCGGAGCGAATATTCGCCTCAAATGCGGGTTCGCTCCGTCCGCTAAATCTGGCGGACGGAGCGAACCCCCCATTTCTCCGTCGGGGTCGGCTTGACTCTCCGTGACCCCTGTATACTCCTCCTCGCACACCGGCACCCGCAACAGCGACCTTGGCTTCCGCGATCGAGCTCGATTGGTCGGCCGGTGACGACGAGGATCATGTCGTGCTCCGCCTGCAGTTCCAACGGCCCGTCTTCCAACCCCAGAACAGCCCGCCCGCGCCACCCCGCTGCGCCCGGCGAGCTCGCCCCTAGCCACGCCGGCAGCCAAGCACTTTACGGAAGGGCCCTGAACTTTACCTAAACCAAACAAGCCCATATTTGAAAAGCTTCTCTCTGGTACTTTTGCATCTGTAACCTTGAGAGTGAAACGAAATTGTGTTTTCACCTTTCTCTTCTTCGGGCAACAGCACGGAACGTCGTTAAATTACATACATTCTTACATCTCAAGATTACAACTAGAGAAACGGGGGCAGAGCCGCTCCATCCTGCTAGTCCTAAATACGTCCAAACACACACAGGTCATCTTTCCTCTGTCCCGGCCGGCGACCGGCGCTCGAGCTGCGATTTACGGCCGGGGGCGGGGACGGTGAAGGCAGTCGCAGTCAGTATGGTCGTCAAACCAGATGATAAGCCAGAAGGGACAGGGACGTACCAGTACACGCCACGTCATGCGCTCAGCCGACATGTGGCAGGGCCCGAGTGGCCGGACGTGCACAGCTGCTGCTGCTGCAGCAGCTGTACTGGTACTGACTCGGGGACTGTTAATTTGGATCGGTGCTGCTTGGCATCTCTCTGCTCATGGACGCACTGTAGTAGCCATGCATATGCATGTGGTGTCCGTCACGTAGAGTACTCTACTACGTGGTGTTGTTGCCTCTCCATCTCGAGTCATGTCGGCCAAAACACCTGGCGTTGATGGGATATATAAGCTTGCATTGAGAGGGGCACGTGAAGCTCAGCTAGCTTTGGGTGCCGCTAGGGCCGGCCGGCAACCATGCATGAGATGCATGCAAAAAAAAAAAAAAAGCCTCGTTACTCAGCTGGTTTGATGAACATATGGTGGAACGACACCTCCTCACCGGCCGTACCCTTTATTGGGTCAAACTAGCTTAGTAAAGGGCCGGACAAGCTTGCTCGAGTCAAAACTTAGACATGTGTGTGTGTGTGCATGGAT
>JADLZK010003027.1:0-84578 GCA_015847255.1 Hyparrhenia diplandra
CTTTAGTATATGTGCTCTATTTTTGGCTCGGCCCAAAGTGTTGGCCCAAATTTGTTGGCCCGGAAATGAACAGCAAAGGCAGATCAACAATCCGGATAGGGAAACTCAATCGATCATGGCGTGCTTCTTTCTTCAACGCCGTGAGTCCGTGCCGCTGCCGACCGCCGCACGCTCGCTTGACGCCACACGCCCGGGCCGCCGCCCGACGCGCCGCTGCGCCGCCGCCTCCAGCCACCGCTGGGTCAAGGCAAGGCCAACCCCTAGGTGCCTCACAGTGCACGCCTCTCCAGAGTCCAGACCCGCCCACGATCGGACATTCGAGAGGCAGCGAGACACCGCTCCCCTTCCCATGCCGTGATCGGACCCGAGTGGGGGACGACGCGAGAGGGATCGATCGATTCGCTTCCCCGTGATCGCACTCAGAGCGTAGGCATACCGATCATTCCTGGTAAGCCAGCAAGTCTAATCCCTCTTTTCCAACCGATTGGTGATTGCCTTGTTCGGTGCACATAAGATTTTTTTTTTTTTTTTTTTTTTTTTTTTTTTTTGTTACACCAGCTCCACACAGACCATAAAAAACGTGTGTACAAACAGCATGTTCTGGAGTCGAATTCGTATGGCGTAAAACTATTGTTTGACGAATATGCTGTGTACTCAAGCGATTTTTAATTGTAACTTCCGTACCATACCGTACGTACGGGGAGACCCCTTGACCAGCCATCCAAACTTGCTCACATCCCAACTTCAAGAGTCCACACTGCGTTGTATCGAACAAGTCTGCCAATTTCGCTTGTGCACCTGCAACGTCGAGCAATTGATCACTGTGATAATCAACAATGTGGTGAAGAAAGAAGAGTTGAAGAGGAAGAAACCAGGATGGCTGACAAGACGAGTAAGATTATAAGAACCAAGGGCAATTGCTTCCCCCCACCCCCCCATCTTCGTATGCACATGAAGATTTGAGAAAAAAAAATGATGTTATTCATATTCTCCATTAAGGCATCAATCTCAGATTCTCAGACAACGAATGTATAGAGACATTGATTTATTTCCCGACTTCATGTGATACTCCAGCTGTAGTTTCTCTTCGTTGAATAAAAATGACATGTGATTTACACGCTGTCAGGAACCTGGTTATCTGGACCGAGCTAGCACCTCACACTAGCATTTCTGTAGGCAGTGCTAACCCCAGGTGTTTTGTCTTCTATCGGAAGTACTATGGTGCAAGTCTGTATCCTCTTTAAGCAAATAATGAGCTATTGCAATATGTGATAGTTCTGAGTTCACACGACTTCAACAGAAAACTTTGTTATTACATAGCTATGGTATAACTATGTACATAAGTGGGGAAAATGAAGTTTAAATTATAAGACAATGTGTGTTTGACAATTAAGTTGTGAAACTCTCAAGTTCTGTGTATTTAGTAACAAACAGGCAAGCTAGTCTCTCATGGCATCATCAACTTCAGCATCAACATCAAAATCAGCATCATCTATGACCAGATCTTTTTCCAGATTTTTCCACAATATGAGAATCCGGTATCCTGCTGCCAATGAGCTCCTGTAGCTCAAGCTCACCAGGAAACCTCTGCTCAGATAGTTTGGAGAAAACCTGAAAAGTGGAGAAAATTGCTGCATAAGCAAGGCATCCAGGTCGGCTGCATAAGAAATTCAGCTAAGGAAAAGGAGAATCCAGGAATGGTCCAAGCACTGTATGTGAAAAAAAATAAAGACTATAGTTTCACTACAAAGACCTATGATTGCTCATCATATTTGGCATTGGCATGAAATGGACTGAATTTATAAGAAAATAAGCTTTCTTGAAGTTGCAGTTCTATATGAATAGAAAGACCTTACATCCCAGGATATTTTTTACAAACCCCAAGAACTTGTCATTTTGGAACAGACTACCCAGCATAGGCATTTACTATTACGGACCCAACAATTTCCACTACCTGGTTTGTTGTATTTATAGTACCGTTTTCAGTCTCATTGTTTGGCTATGGCTACAGTACTATGCAGCATAAGTACAACTGATAGTAATACACACTTCAGTAATGATAACATAGGAAAATTTTGGACAGATTAGTACTCCCTCCGTTCCAAATTATAAGTCGGCCAAAAAAGTCAAAGCGACTTATAATTTGGAACGGAGGGAGTACTTTGACTCCACCAAGAGAAAAGAAAAGCACAGATGCCATACAAACAAACATGACAAACCCTACTCTCTTATCTGTTCCAAAATAACTTGCTCTTTTTCCAAAGCTTTGCAACCAACAATTGATTATTGTACCACCATATGAAGACATTGTGCGCATAAACATGACCTGACCTCCACATTTCAATTCAGAGATCCAGGTAAAGGAACTAGTTTATCTCATGTTCCCAACTGTTACTAGCTTCTATAAAGAGGAAATAAGAATAGCTCAGTGAAGTAAAGCACAGGATGCTCCAGTGCCCAGCAAAGTGCAAACAGTTCCCAGCAAAATGCAAACAGTTGGCAAGAAATGATTCTGAGAAAATATGTTGCAAATAAAAGTAAAGTACTGCAGAATGATATTGCAGCAAAATTAGGTTTCATAGGAACCTACCAGTTGCCCATTGCAATAAACTTCAAAGGCACCAGAACTCTGTAGAAATGAATGGGCGAAATTGCCAAACAGCCAGATTGATGCCATGGTCCCAAATCTATTAGCACGAAGTGAGTAGTACCAAGGAGGTGGAACCATTCCAAATCTAGGGAAGATCTGATCACCAGCCATTAATGTTGCCATCGCTCCAAACTGAAGAAGGGGTACAGCTTTACTCAGTGCACGTTTGGGGAACGGTGGAGGATAATTTTCCAAGACAACATGAATCCCCGGAAATGTGGTTTCTAGCATCCGTTTTCGTGGTCATTGCAGTGCCCTACAATTTTTGACATGAAATCAGCAATCTCTCTTATATAAATATTGTCATGGGAAGATCCTAGAGTATATTAGAGTATAATTGGTAGATAATCTGCTGCTACAATTCACTACTGGCTGCAAGCAATTGCAGTGAAACTTCCTAGCAGGCCTGGCTGCTGGGAAGTTTCACTGCAATTGCTTGCAGCCAGTAGTGAATTGTAGCAGCAGATTATCTACCAATTATACTCTAATATAAGATCTTCCCATGACAAATATAAAATATACACAGGAGCAGCTAGGCAAGGAGTAGAATTTTTTGTCATTCTTTCAATAACAAAGCATACAAGTTTTCTTTATCTTGGAAGGAAAAGCATGATGATTGTAGAAAATATCAGCAGCATAACCACAAAAGGCATACCACTGTACTCTAGAAGATTTTATTAAAGCATGTGAATAAAGAGATTTTGCAGTTGCAGTTGCACCAACATCTGTAGAGCTGTGTATAATACGAAAAGAAGGTTCAATGTTCTTTTTAAGGGATGGCATGAGAATATATGTTCATCACACATCACACATATTATAATTTTTATCACATATCACATTTTATCTTAGCTACAGACAGAAGACAATTAGGCCATGGAAATGAACAAATGGCATACAAATGTATGTCTCCTCTTGGTTTTTAATCACTTTGCCTTTCCTAACAGAACCAGTATGCACCATCAAGGCCAAAACCCCCCAAGCAAAGTACATGAGTACATGAGGAAAAACCATTCTTGTTTTTTTTCTGGAACAAGTAGTTGTGCATTGCTTTTACAGCCCATATAACCCATGAGCACAGTTGGATGCAAATATGAAGGAGAGTTAGAACTAAAAAATATTCCATTGATCCATTCCCCAGAGAACAGTCCATGCTGTGTGGACTCTGATGCTCGCACAGACTAAAGAGCACAAACAAAAGAGTTAGAAACTAATGTTTGAAAGGACTTAGTTGTGGTGAACACTGAAATCAGTATCCTTGCTATCTGGTATCCACTCGCAGCCATACTGTACGGTATGGTCGGGATTAGAACCTCTTTGATGACCTACTTAAGAAATTTTGGCTAGTCCCATAGGCAAGGTTACCTTATGCCCACCCCTCCTCTTCTTCTTCCTCATCTCTCTGTCAACACCCGCCCAAGCTCATTCCAACAACGATAAAGCATTTATGATCCAACATAATCATATAACTCCAGCAAAGACAAGCTTAATTGTCATATTGTGTCATGGGTAACTGTACAATACAAATCTCCATCTCTGGTAGTTTATGTTTGGGGTGGGGGGATTTGTACAATACAGAGGAAAAGAGGTAGGTTTCAGTATGTTCAACAGCTTTAACCGTGCTTGCGTACCTAGACGACCTTCCAGCTTAATAAATCAACCAAAAATCTCATGGATTTGAGCACGCATTCAGTAACTACTACAAAGAATCCTTGTCACCATCGGTTCCTCCAACTCCATGCCAATTAATAAAGCGAACATTAAGTACACAGAATCACCTGTACGAGCAGGAGGCGCAAAACTTCAGTTCGACGGTGGTGCCGGAGCCAGGTCCATCCACCTGCGGCTCCTGCGAAGAAGAAACCCGAAGCAAAGCACAAGAACCGCCATCAGCTCAAACAGTTAGATCAGGCACCAAACCACTCAATCATGAGCCGTGCTAATACAGACCACATGTGCGGAAGCGTCGGCCGCGGAGGGGTCGCCGGGCTGAAAAGCGTGGGGAGCCTTGTCTGTCACGGGCGCCGCCGGCGGGAGAGGCGCGAAGAGGGTAACGACGTCGGAGCAGAAGAGGAGGATGGGGAGGCCCAGGAGCACGAGCTGGACGCGGTCCATCGCGGCCGCGCTCGCTGCTCCTCTCGCTCGCTCCTCTTCGGGGGAGGAGAGAGAGAGAGAGAGAGGTGCCGAAAGGGAAGGGGGTGACTCGACGACGAGTCGAGGACGACGACCACAGGAAGCTAGGGATTTTTGACGAGCCGGGCCGATGCTGGGCTGCGGGTGGCTTGCCGCGATCACTTCAGAGCCCAGTACCTCGGGTTTGCTGGCTGGCCCAGCCCAAAGGCAGAGATAGATCGCCAATGCCAGTGGTGATTTCACTTTCAATTTCTTCCGACATAGTACTGTTGCAGTCACCGCGGTATTCATGGAAAGAGGCGTTTACAGCGAATTCCTAGCACCGAGGGATCACGTCGAACAGGGAGTCAGGGACACTCACACTACTAGGGACGAACTCGTCCGACAAGCGTACTGACGTAGTACTTTACTCATCTCATGGTCCTGGGCATTGGGCCACACGTAGTACGTCCTATCGTCGTCCACGGTCGCCTCGCGCAGGCAGCAACAGCAACGGCCGTTTCGTACCACTAGGCGATCGATGCAAATCAGCAACACGGAGCAAAAAAACCCAATGATTCGAGCCCCCACAGTCGAGTTTGACTGCGAGTGCGAGTGCGCGAGCGCGACGCAGCATTGCCACAAGCTCGCCCTGGAAGGCTGTTAGAGCAGCCGCAATGTATGTTTCTTTTTTGTTCTATGCAATCAATGCATCTATGAAACCAAGTAGCACACACTGTGGTCTTGTTTCTATGGAGAACCACCCCCATACATAAAACCGAAGATCTTGTGTAATAAAAAAGACTATTACGGGAACAAAGAAGGGAGATGGGTTGGCTTTTCACCAACATGGACCCACACATAGAACCAACCCCGATTCCATACATTGTGGGTTGTATATCAACTGTTGTCTAATCAATCGTAGGGCCCATCTAAGAACTTATACACTGCGGACGCTCTTACTCAACTGCGCGGCGTCATTCATTGCGGGCGTGCGAAGAATCGCCTGTAGCTGTAGGCCTGTAGGCCTGTGCCGTGTGACGCACCCTTGCCGGGCACGGACGGCAGGAACAGTGATTCGTTGTACGGTTACGCGCACATGGCCGGCCGGCTCCTGTTCCGGTGGACGAGCGATCGCCGCTGCGCTGTCCGCTGCGGCGCCACACCACCTACCGGCCACCGGGTCGGCCCCCCTGCTTTTAACCTCTCCGTTTCACGACGTCAGAACGGGAACTGTACGAGCTTTGTGATGCGCCTCCTCCGGTCGTCCGTCCTTCTCGTTGTTTTCCCTCCATGGGTTTAACTGTTTGTCTGAACCTGAAGTGTGGCGTGTTTGATGAGTTGCAACGACACCTAATGCTTGTGTGAACCTGAAGTGTGGTGTGGCACGGCAGACGAGCGGAGGATACGATTTCGCTAGCTGTCATGCTGCATCGAAGAGGGACAAACATAGGTCTTGGACTCCTGCTACACAAGGGAAGTAGGACAAGACTAGCAGGGTACTGTAGAGCGAACTGGAATTGCATACTTGCATATAGTTGCATGCATGACGCATGATGGCATCCAAGGAAAAAGGGTGCACGAAGTGGAGCCCCAGCCGGCCAGCCCTGCTGTTTTTTAAGCAAAGGTCTGGTGCGCGCACACACTTTCCTCTCGCCGAGATCCAATTCCGCTAGTTAAACGTCCCCACGACAAGTTGATTACTGGTTTATTGGCTGTCACCTGCCGAGTCGCCGAGCAAGAACGGACCGCTCGCTCGGTTCCTCTCCTGCCTGGCTGCCCGGGGCCTGTACTGCTGACTGCTTTACTGTAACACATGCGATGGCAGCAGCAGGCCAGCAGCCTGACTTTCCACTGTTTATCCCCGATGGAGATGTGACTGCTGCCGTCGCCGCCGCCGAGGCTGGGGTCCTGGTGACGCCTGCCGTACCTAGAACAGCTGCCGCGCCGTCCGGATCCGGACACGCAGAATTTGCCTACGGATGCAGCCGATCCTGCTTTCGGTTTTTACCTTTGGGACCGACGGCGATGTTTCCCTGCTGCTTTCGAGGATTTCGCTGTGCCCCTACTAGCCAGCCGGCGGCCTACCGGTGGGAAGTTTCACGCGTCGCCGACGCGTGGGGCAACCGTTGTTTCTGTCGCCCTCGCCTCCTAGCCTCGGGAGCATGGCATTGGCAATTTCACCAATTTGGCATATGGCTAGCTAGCTTTCTGCCGGAGCTTGCAGCTGCGTTTACCTGGATCCCCAAGTACCTCCTCTGGCTCTGACTGTCATGGCGGAGTCCGTGTGTACTGAAATTTTGGCGCAGGCCGTATAACGATATAGTTTATCCGCGCATGGAGCCACTAATGGTAGTTGGAGCTAGGAAAGTCCATGGGTTTGTTGGGATTTTGCCACTTCAACAAATGGAGTTTGAATATTACTATAGCGTAGCATAAAATAGTATTCCTATATCCACCGATCGAGTCAAGCGGTAGATAAACTAGACAGGACGCCAAAGTTCAGGTGTGCAAGTCACGCACGGCATTTCAGTAATGAATGAATGGATTGGTTTTTGGTATAGTCTGAAAAAGACTCTGGCATAGTTGAAAATTTATCCCCTATGCACTTTAATAAGACCGCTGATTGGGAAGGCAACAGATAGGGTAGCTGCCTCTGCAAGAAAACATCCGCAGACATCAATGAGGTCTTTAAGCAACAAGCACAACACCGCGCTTTATTTCTTTATTTTATTTAAGAGAAGATGGTGCGCGAGATTTTCAAACTTTCCTAAGTGACCAATACCAGCCATTCAAAGAAAAAGCCGCGAACTGATGATAGATCGTGTGGTTAAATTTCTTGTGTTGGAATATGTCCACCTAAGTTTAAGTTCTTGAGTTGGCACGAGCACTCACATTTGTGCACACATATTTATAGGAGCGAGTGTGCGCGTGTCGTAAGCGTTTACATAATTTTTTAAAAAAATGAAAGAAAAAGGTAGTAGCCTAAATTTACTACCCTCCACCCCTACCCACCACCTTGTGGTGCCAACGCAACGCTACCACCACGGTTCCACACTATGCCTCTCCTAGTGTACATTTGCTTCTTCTATTGGACAATTGATGGAAATCAAAGAGAGGTTAATGGAAGCTACAACCATGGGTCCACACTGTGCCTCCCCTAGTGTACATTTGCTTCTTCTATTGGACAATTGATGGGAATCAAAGAGAGGATAACGGAGAAAAAGGCAGAGGGAAAACAAAGAGAAATGAAGTTCCTTTTACATGGGGAGAACTACATCCATATACCTAAGCTAAATTGAATAAACCTAAAACTAATTTCATTCTAACTTACCAAAACACAATTTAACAAAAGCAACCAACTAAAGTAGTTTTTTAAAAAAAAAAAAAAAAAAAATGCTTGTTTTATAAGAACTATTTATTTATCGTGACATCGAATTTTAATGCTAGGTTTTTTTTCTAAATTTGTTCGAAGTTAGAAATGCCGAAGTTTCAAAAAATACAGCAGAACAACATTTTGCTTTTTTTCATTAGCACCGCAAATGCTTATTTTGCTTTTTTTCTACATTATTTTGCTACCTGGCTAGCAGCTGTGAATGTGGTTCCTCTTTCCTTACGCCACTCCGTGGTCATGGACACAACTTTCGCCTCTTCGTCCAGAGTGAGCCTAGTCAAACACAAAACTTCCCACCACCCCTGCCTCCACCCACCCCTCGCTATAGGGATCACCGTCTCGCACCAAAACACACCAAACTGTACAGCCATCCCCCGCCCTGTACATGGCCCAATCAAAATCGGACCAACCTGTCAAACTAGGCCACACAAAACCGTAGTTGAAGGTTGCTACAGGTTGGTTTGGAGTCGGTTCTGAGCCATAAAAAACGTTCAAGTCAGGCCCTTCGTCTCTATCGCGGGCGGCGGCGATTTAGGCGACTAGGAGCCCTCCTCTGCGGCCATCGCCCCCCCCCCCCCCCACGCCGCGCCGTAGCGTACCCCCCACAATCCACGTCAAGAAGGTGTTGCGAGCAAAGCGTCCTCACCCTTGCTTGGTGCTCGGCGCCACATTCATTCTCTTCTTCTGCTCTCAAAGAGGCTACTCCGTGACTGGCAGCGACGGAGTCACCCGCACGGTGCAGGAGGAAGGGGACGACCCCCGTAGCGGGTCACTTTTTAGGCGGGCCCTACTCGACAATGAGAGTGGCGCAGCTCGTCGACCTCCCTACAACAGTTAGCTCAGAACCTCCTTCCACCTCCGTTGGATGCGCAGCGGCACATAGATGCTCCAGCACAGCTTCACGCGCGTCGATCCATGCCGTAACAACATCCCCATGTCCTCGCTAGAGATCGTCGCCGCCACAACCTGCTCTTTCGTGTCTCCTGCATCCTCTGAGCCAGAATCGTCGTCGAGTACCTCACCATCAGGTTCGCGGTGATCCCCTCTACCTTCAGGCGCCTGATCTGGTGTTGCTAGATTGGCAAGCATGACGGATCCTGGTGAAGCTTATGTCCAAAAAAATAACCATGTTCCCGCACCTGCCGCTCTGCGGCTTCGTTCGCGTATGCTCTCCCTACAAGTGCTAGCATGTAGGAACCAGGGAACCCGCGAGTTCCAAACCGCACAAAGCGAGACTTTACGGGTTAGGCTGGTCTTTAACCACAAACCGAATAAACCGGACCATGTACAGGGTGAGCCAGCCCCACAGGGCAGTGACCTGTCACACAGACGCCACGTGAGAATGTTCTCCTCCGCCTTTCTGGTCCTCCTCCTCGTCCTAAAATCTACCGCTGGCTCCTCATCCCCAGTTCGTCGTCCCCAGCACCTCATCCATACCGTTATCCCCACCACAACAGTTTTTAAACTATCTGCACTCGTAATCCTTTAAATGCATCCTCTATATGTTTTGGTCATCAATATTCTCTCCTTTATATCACTTTCTCCCGCACTTATCCATCCTCTATATCTCTACTCTATACCAACTATCCAATATTTTATTCAACCATCCCCAATTACCATCTCCTCTCCTCTCCTTTCCCATCTCTTCTTCTTTTCCAATTTTTTCTTTTTTCTTTTTACATTAGTTTAGTAATAAAACTTTTTAATTAAGTAATAATAGTTTTTCCTCTTTCTATTTTTTCTATTTTTCTAGTTTTTCTTCTTTTTCCTATTATCTTTTCCTTTTTCCTTTTTCTCTATTTTCCTTTTTTTCTCTTTTCCCTATTCTTTTCCCCGTCTTACCTTATCCCTTCTGTCATATTCTCTCAACCGTAGGAGGTGTCGGTGCTTGCTTTTTTTTTTTTTTTGAAAGTGTCTTTTAGCACGTGTTGCATTAAGAGAAATCATAGTTCTTAAAAACCCCACGGTGGCCAATGGCGGCGACGCAGGGCGAGGCGCCCGCGCGCCCCTTGCGCTTGCTGCCCGGCTCACGGGTGGGCTCCCATGTCTTGTGACGAAGGAGGGGCGTTCGCCGCCCGGTGTGTGCGTGGCCGGGGCGAAGGTGGGCGCCACCACCGGTGGGCGCGATCGAGGAAGGTGGGCGCGCGGGGAGGGTCTATCCGTCGGTGTGCGGCGGGGCGGCGGCGGCCGCGTGGGCGAAGCTTTGCTTCCTCCCTTCTCTCTCCCTTCCCTCTTCCGCGAACAGGTGAGTCAGTGACCGAGGTGGGGTCGCGCCGGTACATCCGGACGCGCTGCCACGGCAAATTTGCCGGAAGAACGGGCTTCCCGGACGGCATAGCGGACGCCGCTGCAGCACGTTGGTTCCCTCGTGGCGTTCACAGCCGTGTCCAGTGCGGGTAGTCTGCTCTGTCTTTGTGGGCTGTACACTCTGTACTCCGCCTTCTCTCTCTCCGCAGTCCGCAGGCCGTATCCTTCCTAGCTCGGTTCAGTTCCTCTCCTCTCCCCCACCACCCCAGCAGCGCCCCAAATGCCGCTCCAATCCTAACCTCCCGCCCCGCCTTCTGATCTCGGGCGGCCATGGGCAACTGCTGCCGCTCGCCGTCCGCCGTCGCGCGGGAGGACGTCAGCTCCTCGCACTTCCCCGCATCCAACGCGAAGAAGAAGCCGCACCAAGCGCGGAACGGCGCCGCCGGCGGAGGAGCAGGCGGCGGCGGCGGCGGCGGCGGGCAGAAGCGGCTCTCGGTGCTGGGCGACGAGGGGTGCGAGGTCGTCGGGATCGACGATAAGTACGTCCTGGACAGGGAGCTCGGCCGCGGGGAGTTCGGGGTGACGTACCTCTGCATGGATCGGGACACCAAGGAGCTGCTCGCCTGCAAGTCCATCTCCAAGCGCAAGCTGCGGACGGCCGTCGACGTCGAGGACGTGCGCCGGGAGGTGGCCATCATGCGCCACCTGCCCAAGAGCGCCAGCATCGTGTCCCTAAGGGAGGCGTGCGAGGACGAGGGCGCCGTCCACCTCGTCATGGAGCTCTGCGAGGGCGGCGAGCTCTTCGACCGCATCGTTGCGAGGGGACACTACACCGAGCGCGCCGCCGCCAATGTCACCCGCACCATCGTCGAAGTCGTCCAGCTCTGCCACCGCCACGGCGTGATCCACCGCGACCTCAAGCCGGAGAACTTCCTCTTCGCCAATAAGAAGGAGAACTCGCCGCTCAAGGCCATCGATTTCGGCCTCTCCATCTTCTTCAAGCCTGGTGAGTCATCCCAACCGAGATCCTTTCTCAATTTGGGAGAATTTTCTGCACTTCCGTGATTTCTCATTTCTGGTTTTAGTGGGGGTGGTCCAGAAGAAACTGGACAGTAGAATTCAGAGTAGCAAAATGTACTCTTTTTTTGGCAGTCCATAAAAAATGTGGTTATTACTAGCTATGCAATCTGGAAATAAGTGGTTCTTTTCATCGGTAATTGGCTATTACTAGCTGCGAGGCAGGATTTGGTAGTGGTCCGGTGGACACTGTCTACACCCTTCTTTTTCAGGATAATTTTTTAGTGCATTGATTCAACTGGGCTCTTTCTTCTCTCTTACAGAGCATTTTGGTTTGATGAAGAGTGAACATATCGTAGTGGGCTCAGTGGTTGCCTGGTTGGTACATCTAAGTGTTAGGATGTTTGTAGTGTGGTACACTATTATTGGGATTAATTATGATGAACAATTAGTGGTGCATTAGTTGTGAAATTCATGTAATATCACATTCATTGTTATCGATACATTATTTATTTGATACTAGTATGTGAATATGTAACGGTGAGCTCAGTTTCCGCTACTGTGTAGAAGTTATATAGCACTGATTTGTTAGTATTTCGGAGTGGATGTGATGCACATTCTTACACTTGCAGAATTATAATTCATGAAATGTTTACTAGTATTTACTCCCGACATACAGTATACAGTATTTACTTGATTTGCATCAACTTATCAAGTGAGCTTAGCGATCAGGATTCGTAATATTGAAAAAGTAAGATAAAGTGGTTCTCTGTTGTGATTCTGCTCTGGATGTTTTCTTTTGTGACAGCGAACTCTTTATAGAGGATTCCTGTAAGGTGCTCCTTTTCTTGACCATTCTCTATGTGTTTTTGGTCTTGGACCCCCACTCCACACACCCACCCACACAAACAAGTCTAATTAAGATTAGCCCATGCGCCATTTTATCATTTAGATTTGCAACTTAAATTCTAATTCCTTTATGAAATAGTGTGTACACAAGGACAGTCCACTCTGACTTAACTTGCTGAGTCACCTGAGTACTCAGCTCATGGAACAGATTTATCTCTCACCATGAAGTCTTTGTTTTAAGGTAAAAAATGGCCTTATGCTGCTGAAAAGTAAGTTATATAGCATCGCGTTCAAAAGAATAACTTCTATAATAGCAAGAACGGTCTCTCAGTGGTAGTTAGTTTAGGTTACAAATGTCTTTCAATGGTATATAACTGAAGTGCCGATCTTCTGGTTGCATGAGACCAAACCTTCCTTGTCTGAATAGCCATTATTGTCCATCCGTCTACCTTTTTCTGTTACAGGATTAAGGTTTTCATATTCTATTAAGAATTGAATTGTTCATCCGTTGAGTTTCTCTTGGTATGGGTACAGTTGGTACTATGACAATTCATTCAATGCTGCTTTCTGTTTGGCCAAACAATGAGAGTTTACTTGGAGCAATACTTCATTGCAGTCCTCTTTATAACATGTTCGATTTTTTTTCTTAACAGGTGATTTCTTTATTCTTCTCTTCTAATAGGATTCAAAATGGAAAGCCTTTAGTTAAAAAATCTACTGCTCTACATTTGCTCTTTGCCGTGATTTTAGTTGGCTTTCTATACACTTCAACAGGACTACCCTTGGATATTAAGGCGACACATACAAAATTACAAATCATAATGGCATAACGTGTAATAAAGAGTAATAAAGGGGCTGGCCCAGCCCATATGCCCTCCCCTTCCATCACGTGTACCATCTGCATAGAGATCATCCACTGGCGCCTCCCTTTCTCCCTCCTCTCTCAGCCGCCTCCATTCCCTCACTGCTCTGTGCCCTGATATTGACCACTGCCACTGCCCCCGTGCCGCAGCTGACAAGAGAAGTTCCACACCAGCCACCGGTGCCAGAGCCAGCAGGGATGGCAGCGGCTCCAGCCCCTTCGCCTCGGTGGCCAACTCCCCACCACTCTTCGTTTCTTCCTATCCTCCCCCTCTGCAGCTCTCTTTTAATGATGTTGTGGCAAGGCAACCGAGACGCCCAGAATCCAGCATGCATCATCACCTAGGCGACGACTTGAAAACCATGGGACTATAATGAAGTCATTTCCAACTTAGTTCTTTGGGTTCTTTTCTTTAGGGAAATGTTTCCATTTCCCATATGGGTAGTCAATTATATCTGTGTACTATAGTAACTGTAACCAGCATTATGCATCCCCACACAAAAGAAACTGCTGGAAATTGGGCAAATGTTTCTCCCCTGTATCTGAAACTTTCGTAAGTCTTAGAATTATTGCGTGATTACTTAGTGAAAGTTGAGAATCTCAACATTTCACCATTTTTTTAATGAATTTAGGGTGTAACCACTAACCTAGATTCAAGAGTGTTTGTTTGATAAAAAATAATAATAATAATAATTGTGTTTAAACCTCAGGACTGACATTGTGACGTACTACACAATAAAACTCTAATTTTATCTGTCCTTTTCTCATCCTTTGTTCTACTTTTTAGGTGAAAAGTTTTCAGAAATTGTGGGAAGCCCCTATTACATGGCTCCTGAAGTATTGAAGAGAAACTATGGGCCAGAAATAGATATATGGAGTGCGGGAGTTATCTTGTATATTTTATTATGTGGAGTTCCTCCATTTTGGGCTGGTAACTTCTTTATTGAACCTGTAATTTCCATTAAATTTACTCTACTTCAGAATCCCTGACCTGGAAAAAAAATCTGCAGAGACTGAACAAGGGGTGGCGCAGGCTATTCTTCGTGGAAATATCGATTTTAAGCGGGAACCCTGGCCTAATGTTTCGGAAAATGCAAAAGATTTAGTTCGACACATGTTGGAGCCTGATCCAAAGCTCAGGTTAACTGCAAAGCAGGTTCTTGGTATGTCATCACTGATGCTAGAAAAACCAGGCCTTAATATGCTACCTGCCTATTTCCTTGAGGACTCTTGAAATTGTCAAGTCAATCAGTATTTCAGTCCCGCATAAAGTTTTTCACAACCTTTTGTTTTCATTCCTTCATACAGTAAAAAAAAACTACGATGGTACCAGTTTGATTTGGCATTCCTGCTGTATTTCCATTGCTGAGGTGGTCACTATGCTTAGTAAACACCATTGTTGCACTATTGTTCTAGAGCATCTGTTTGGGATATTTTGAGCGCTAAATTTTTAGACAGTATGATTCTACTCTAATTTTTTCCCTAAAGGAAAGAGGTTTTTCAATTCAATGAGGTGCCAAGCTATGTAAAAGATGAACCATGCTTAGAATCTGAAATTAGCTTCAACCTCTACTTGTTTCTGAGGCAGTGCTGTTTGTGACATAATTGGAGGCCAAATCTAGCAATGTTGTGCACTGTTGTTATTTTTAGAGATGATTCATCGAGAAATGTTTGGATATTGCTTTAACATAATTCTTTTTTCCCCAAAAGTCAAACCATCCCCACCCCCTGTATAATCATTTTTCACTTTGTCCTTTTTGTTTGAAGGAACGTTGACATTTTTTTTTCTAAAAAATACAGAACATCCTTGGCTTCAAAATGCGAAGAAGGCTCCTAACGTCCCTCTTGGAGATATTGTAAAGTCAAGGCTCAAACAATTTTCTAGGATGAATAGATTCAAAAGAAGGGCTCTAAGGGTCTGTATCTTGCTCTATTGA
Source organism: Hyparrhenia diplandra (assembly GCA_015847255.1). Classification (NCBI taxonomy): domain Eukaryota; kingdom Viridiplantae; phylum Streptophyta; class Magnoliopsida; order Poales; family Poaceae; genus Hyparrhenia; species Hyparrhenia diplandra. The sequence continues at coordinate 15,066 of JADLZK010003027.1, forward strand.
ACCTTTTTCATCCTGGTCTGATATTTTATTCTTATCTCTGCTATAGCAATTCAAGATTGACTGATAAGATTTGGTGTATGTGTTTGACTAGGTCATTGCTGATCATTTGTCTGCTGAGGAAGTTGAGGACATAAAGGAGATGTTCAAGACTATGGACACTGACAATGATGGGATTGTATCTTATGAAGAACTAAAGACCGGAATAGCAAAACTCGGTTCCCATCTTGCAGAATCAGAAGTGCAGATGCTCATTGAAGCTGTAAGTATTCAAAGAATCCCTCTCCAATACTCCTAGAAACCGATAAGATAGAGTTCTATATTTACTATTTACTTAGAAGTCTTAGGTGGTTGACAAATCACCTGTTAATAGAAATAGTACAAGGAAGATGTCATGCACTGAAGGACAAAACAATGGTAATTTTCACGGAAAGATACATTGAACTAACTTCATAATCCTCACCTCTCTATCTAGCGCATCCATTTTTATGCCTTGATGGCATTTTCCACTTTATGTCCACCTCAACCAAATGTTCCAAGCACCTGGGGAATTTAATCTGGCACAGATTTTCCAGGGTGACTATTATTCATCTTTGATATATGCCCCAGCTGTATTGTATTCCATTAGCGTTAGTATCAACTATCAAATAGCCATCTGACCTGAGCACTACCCTAGTGAGGTCTAATAGACCGATTCATTCAGTTAGATGTGTCCATTTTCCTTCTGTTTGCTTAGGTGCTAACATATTGTTTCATTCCTGTTCCTGGTGTAGTTTTGACCATACATTTCCTGTAGGCAGTGGAATATCGTGTGTTGTGTGTTAGGCACTCTTTTGAATGTCATGAAAATTCCCCTGCTGATCTGGTTGTCCCTTATAGCTCACTAGAGAAAAGGTGCCATAATCATTGGTGAATGCTTTTTCCTACACTGTATTAGGTAGTAATGTGGGTGCCTCAATGTATAGGAGCCGAACCTCAACTAGTTGACTGCTTACTGGCAGAATTGAGGCAAGTTGGGATGGTTTCATGATTCATCAAATGAAATACTGAAATACACGTCCTTGTTGTCTCATATCAGCAACAGAAAAGAACTATGTGTAGTGTTGCAGCTTTGTAAAGAGCCTGTTTGGCAGAGCTTCAATAACAGCTTTTGGGCTGAATAAGGAGGAGCTCTTATCCTAATTCCATGAATTGATTCTCTGAAATAAACTAGGAGGCTGGGAGCTGAAGAAAGTAGCTTCTTTTGATTCACTCCACAAACAGAATCACCTTTTACATAGAATTTATCTTAAAGATAAAAAATAATCACTTTCAGCCACATAATCATTTCTCTTAGAGAATCACTCTCCTCACAGAACCAGGAGCTGAGGAGCTCTAGTGCCCTACCAACCAGGCCCTAATAAGAGAGACTGGAAGTTATGAGAGCAATGTTGCCTACTTGCCTTACTCTCATTATTTACTTTTCTCCAATGATCCTTGAGTGCCATTGTTTGCTTGTTTTATTAAGAAGTTTCTAAGGTTTAGTTGTCTTTGGTGCTTAAGTTTTGAGTTCTCTGGTGGATTCAATTTGACAATAGATCCAAAGTGATTTGTGGTATGACATGAGGATCTTTGGCTTGTACCATTGGATAGTTTGCATTGATGTAGCTTGATCACTATGTGACAAGAGGCAGCTAGAGCATGCTGATTATCGAATTGAATTGTACACTGCTCATCTTCGATTGAGTCCTGTGCTCTGCAGTTTGCACATCTTTGATCAGTCCTGATTGGCATACAGGTGGATACAAATGGTAGGGGGCACTAGATTATGGGGAATTTTTGGCTGTCTCTCTTCATTTGCAAAGGATGGCAAATGACGAGCATCTTCGCGGGCCTTCCTGTTTTTTTGACAAGGATGGCAATGGTTTCATTGAACCTGAGGAACTTCGAGAGGCTCTAGTGGATGACGGAGCAGCTGATAGCATGGAAGTGGTGAATGACATATTGCAAGGAGTTGACACTGATAAGGTCATTATACTCTCATATAGAAAAGAACCTTATTTTAGTTCTCCAATCATCTGAATGAGTATCTTTCCATTTACGTCTGCAGGATGGCAAGATTAGTTATGATGAATTTGTAGCAATGATGAAGACTGGTACAGATTGGAGAAAGGCGTCCCGGCACTATTCAAGAGGAAGATTCAACAGCCTTAGCATGAAGCTCATAAAGGATGGGTCGGTAAAATTGGGTGTTGAGTAAAACCGCACCCTCGTTCGTATGTGTGCATGTAGTTAGGCCCTTGGCCCACTAAGCAGCAGAAGAACTTTTGGCCTTCTTTTTTTTTTTCACCCCCCTCATGATCATCTTGCGTGGAAATTTAGATAGTTGGAAGAAGCCTCTGATTGTCTTACCTGTGTAATTAGCTTTCCCTGTTTCGCTGACAAGCACCGAGTCAGATGATGTACCAAATGGTGTGCTCCTGCTTTCACCTGTTTGATCTTGTGGCGCCTGATGCCAAGTGTTGTACAATACAATGTTTTGCACTCATGAAATGCATGCAGTTTGTTGACCTACCGTGCTGTACCCTGTGGCAAAGTTCATTTCGTGCTTCTTCTTTTATTTCAAAAAAACATTTCGTGCTTCTTCTAATGGGAAACGCCGAATAATTTGTTGGGCAGTGGCTTCCCTACTCCAGTACTCCTGCCGGCAATGTGATGCCAAAATACAAGATATGATGCAATGTTCACCTAGTACATTAGGTTGGGTGCAATGCAACGCAAACAAAATCGGATGCTGTTCTATCTGCCGCAAATTGCTCTGACTCTGATGCTTCCGTGATTGAGAAGCCGGAGCGATATGACGGTGCCAACCAGCGTTCAACCACGTGAGGGAATTCCTCGGAGCAATACAATGCTTCCTGCTTCATCAGCAGCCATATGGACTTGGATGCATCTGCTGACTGCTGGAGTGCACAAATAAAGCCACCAAAACGACTGATGGCATCAGGCTGTGTGGAGCATAAGTAGATAGATGAGGTTAATGTGGTCAAATTCCGAGGACAAGATTAAGCCGGGCAGCATACGGCTCCATTTGACGAGCATGAAGCATCTGGGGGTGAACCAAAGTGAAACTCCCCAAATCCTCCTTCACCACCACCAGTCCAGTCCACCACTGACGGAATAAAAACCCGTGTGCGCTCACCGCTTTCCTCCACGGCATCATCATGTGCCATTGTTCGCTACCGGTACTACCCCAGCCAAAACGGACCTGAACTGCCGTGTCATGCCCGTGCACTCCTCTGCTGGTGCTGTGGGTATGTACCATGTATGCCTGCCTACTCGAACCGCACCGTACCAACCATCGTGGAACATCTGCGCCTACACGTGTATCTATCTGGCTATCCGCTACTAGTACTACTACTACCGTCGTCACAAAAGCGGATGCTTGCTTTACTACAAGGTGGGCGGTTCTACGAGCCGGCCGCCGGCCGGCACGCGCGCCAGAGAAGACAAGTGGCTTGGGCCTTGTTTAGTTGGGCAAAAAACTTGTCAATAACACTGTTTGAACTCTTGTAGCATACTGTAGCACATTTTTGTTTGTGGTAAATATTGTCCAATCATAGACTAACTAGGCTCAAAAGATTCGTCTCGTGATGTATAACAGAACTGTGTAATTTGTTATTTTTTTTACCTACATTTACTACTCCGAATCTATATCTTTTGGTGTATTTAATGTGATGTGATGGAGAGAGATTACAAAAATTTGGAAGTTGGAGGCAAAATATTTGCCAACTAAACGAGGCCTTGGTCAGACATGTAAAGTTGACTCAGGTTGGAGTCACTCGTCACCGGTCATGATTGGCACTACTGCTACTACCTCAGCCACCACCCGTCAGCACTCGCGGACAGCGCAACGTGCCCGCGCCGGCCGAACGTCAAATCGGAAGGGGGGAAAAGGGAAGGGCAACGTGCGCCGGGAGCCCTGGAGCTGGCGTTGGCGCGATGCGTAGTTGGCGTTGGCAGCGACCGGCCCACGCCCACTGGCCCTGCCGGGTGCCGGCCGAGCGAGCGTGCGTGCGTGCGGCGCGCCGCCAAGACGACGCGCGCAAGAATTGCCCAGTGGGCGACTGGGGCCGTGGACGTACGCAGGTCGCGGGGGTTGTCGGCAGGCAGCGCGCGCCCGTGCGCATTCCGTTCCCACCGCGCCACTGCGGCGCGCGTTGCGGCGCAGCGCCTATTGGCTCCGCTCCCCTGTTGCTGTTGCTGCTAGTGCTAATGCGGCTGCGCCGCCACTAGAGGCGCCACTGGCTGTCTTGCAGGCTGCAGTGCATGGCGAGCAGGCACCGGCGGCGGCGGACGCCGCTTTCTTTGTAACGAGAGGCCAAGCAGCCACGAGGCGCGGTACCGTCCGGTGGGTTACGATTTGCTCCGGACGTCACGAGAGCGTCGCGACACCGCACACATTGTGGGACTGTAGTATAGTATCTTACTACACATTGCGGCGGCGCGCGGCGAATATGTATGATGCACCGCCGCAAATGAAATGAGGTAGGGACGGGACCGGAGCTGCCGCGCGCGGCCGAACGGGACGGATCGAGTCGAGGCTAATCAAATCAATCAACACGCGGGTCTGCTGTCAGCTTTGCCGACAAATTAACAAGGTGCCCGGGGGTTCTGGTTCTGGTTCTGGATAACACACATGCCATGTGGCGGGGTGATCTGGAATTTTTTTAGAATTCTAGGCTGATCTGGATGAATTCTGATAGCAGACCGGATCTTTATCTCCGCGGCCCTGATCATCGATGTCTATCTACATGACTACATGCATGCAGCTGCAGTTAGGACTGTGTCGTCCGTTGTCGAAACGTGACGGATCGGGCCGGGACAGCATGGCCTTCCTGCAGGCTCCAGCCTTCCTTTCCCATGCGGCCATGCTTCGCGTTGAACGAGTTTAATGCATATGCAATACAATGCAAGATCATTTAATAGGGCAATAAAAACTCTGGCGGGCAGAGGATCGGAACCCATCTCATTCAGCCAGCTTCTCGAGAAATTGTCGCACGAGGATGGAGCTACGATCATTTAATAGGGCAATTAATGCCATATATTGTACGAGGATGGAATAATGCCCAACTTTCCTCTGTTCTCGGGTGGGCAGCACAGCGTGAGCATGCCATGCCATGCCATGCCGATGTGACAAACCAAGACCACTGGCTCCAACGGTGCTCGATGGCCGGGAATCTTTGGCGATCTGATCAGATCCCTTGTAAATAGACAGATAGATATATGGCCAGGATTTCTCGTCGTCGGAACAGGTTCGACGATCATCATCATGTCAAATTGTCAATTGCCAAGCAAAGCTCATCTTCAGGTTGCCGACGGCTTATTTTGTCTGATAGTAATAAGGTCTTTATTACAATTGCGGCGGCCGGACGACCATCGGGATAGGAATCAGCAACAGGACACGATTATAGACCAGACAATTGGTGGAGTGAAGCCCGTAGCACACAATTGACAATTCTTGGACTGCATATATTGCTGCAATGAACCGCGATACCCAGACAAGTGACATCCACGTGTCGCCAGGCCGTCGCTCCTGCTCGTATCCGCCTTCGTTATGCCTGGTTTCTGTCGTCTCGCTCTTTATCCCAAAACTTCATTTGTCTTTTTAACATAAACGGGTAAACCCCACAGCGTTGCGCTTGTCTTCTCCCCATTAAATTTGTCGACACTTGGCATTTTGCAATTCTCCCACTATGGTGTCGCCATCGGTTACGGTCAATCCTATAATTAATGTCTTAGCCATCACTCGATCACTCTGCCCATGCGGCAGCCGGCGAGAGGCTAGGCAGTCTCAATGTTACAAATTATTATATGTATAATTTTTTTGTTTATTAATTTATATGGACATTATTATAAAGAAACTATATTTTACAGAATATTGTTTTGTTTCTTTTCTCTCCATCAATTAGCTATCACATGTCTTTACTTTTTAGTTCTCGTGTAGACATAATTTCTTATCTAAGAAATAATTTCTTCATCTCTCTTCTTTAATTGCAGTGATATATCATCTCTTTGCTTAGTTGTCACCCTAATTAATGAACATAGAAATCACCCGTCACAACAACCAAGAGGCAACACGATAAGAATGGAAACACTTTCGATATATGCCTTGGGAAACCAGTCTCACACATGAAATCCTATCTAGTGGTGTAAACAAAGCTCACAAACACCATATGTACCATCTTATTTTAAAAATGAAAAGATATATTTTGGCTCTAGCCATCCTCTAGCGAGGATGCATGATGCATCGATCACACCACAATTATTACATATAGAAGACCACCCACAATTATAACCAAAGCATGTGACAGAAAGAGGGAATAGTCGAGACATTACAAACTAGGCATTTGTGTACACTAAAAAACATAAAAAGAACAAAATCTGCAACATGATCATCATGTAACCTCTTCCTAGCATTTTTGTGACATGAACTTCAGAAGAACCAATCTTGCCAACTAAAGTTCGAGCCACTCTTGCATATGTAAATAACATCTATGCTAGCTTACTAACAAGAGAAATCGAACTCCCCTCATGGCCTCTAACAAGGCATTGTAAGACCTATATGACACCAATTGCTATGGGAAACATTGTATACTAATACATCGACACAACAAGAAGCCATCAAGATAATCATTCGAATGATGCTAGGATGTCAATGCGACATCTCTTACGAGGATGTATAAAAAAAAAGAATAATTCATTTTTGTAAAAGAATGTAAGGATTAAAAATGCTTGCCCTACATTGATGTCCTAAGATACGATACAAGAGTGAGGTGACATAACAACTTGGAACTGCTGGATTTTATGATTTTCTATTCAACAAATATTATGGCAAACATGAGCGACTTCATCAAGTTGCCTCAAATATTCCTTTATTGGAACAAAGCTTGAGTATGTGTGTATCATATCTATTGCATTGAGATTATTTTTTTCCCAAAGCTAGCTCCTATATTGTCATGTAAAAGAAAATGTGTCTTTAGAGAGTATCATTCATAATTTGATCATGCATGACGTTTGAGGTTAGGCTCCTTGCCTTTCCCATATATAGTGATGGCTCACTTCACTTGAATTTTACTTTTACATAGACACAATTAATGTTGACATAATATAGCCTTTGAAAAGCACAAAAAGAAATTCTCAAAAAAGGAAAGCACAAAATAAATAATTCATGTTTCATTTCCTTTTGTTAGCTACATATGTTTGTGCTCAAATAGGGGGTATATATTTTATATATAAAAAATATATATATATATATATATATATATGCATAATATTGCATTATATCTTATATCTATATCTAGCAAAAAAAATTATCCTCATTCGGGATCCAATACTTCTTTTATGCCCCCTTAAAACATGAGAATTTTCTAAATCCTATATATGTTATGTAAAATCGTATTGATTCTTGTGAAATGATTGAATTAATTCCGGTGAAATTTCTGCTTTCCAAAAGAAATCTGAACGAGCTTACATCAAATCAATCTCAGCCGTCCTTATCACCAGGATGTCACTATCACCAGTACAGCTGCCGTATATAGAAGAATGGAAATAGAAATAAGAGGAAGCACCGAGACGGTACTGTACACCAGGCAGTAAATTAAGGAGGGCATACTGGGTTTTAGAAATCAAATCATTTTGCAGCAGTCAGCACCGTCACGGAAGATATCAAATATGCCATGCGATCGCTATATGCCTACGCTAAAAAAAGAGCATGCATGCACCATTATGCAGCAGTACGTTTTACAACCGAGTCCAGCTGCCCACCGGTGGTCATCAGCATCAGCCACACATCAGATCCGGCACAAATAATATAACGCACAAAAAACACGTTTCCGCCCTTTTGGTCCCTTGGGTGCCCAGCTGTCAGCTCCTCGCCAGTCGGCTCCCGGCCCCCGCGGCCGTGCCAACCCAACCGATCGACAACCAGACCAGGTGAGCAGCCAAAATGTTCTCCCAGAACCAAGACCCAACAAATAAGCAGAGCAAAAGCAGCTCGATCGATAGCTTTTCGGCTTCTCTCTCTTTCCATCGATCTCTCGTCTCTGGCTATATATACCCCTTATTGAGTCTCTCACTAAGCCATCCATCCAAGGACCAAGGGGCACACACACCACAGGCTCAGGCTCGATCAGGCTCTCAGTCTCAGCCTCAGCTCTGTCTCGATCTCTTCAAGAACTCGAGTTCTAATCGTCCCAGTACGTCAGTTCGTTCCCTTATGCTAATAGTAATTCTGTCTTGTGTTCTAGCTAGCAAATCAAGCTCATCATCCTCAGCTCGATGGAGCGTGTTCTTATTGGCACAGCACGCGTCCATACCTCACCCTCACTGCGTATCCATGAGCCGTCGTCGTCGTCTTCAGTCGTCACCTCGCTCACCGGCATTCCCATGATCCCATCTCGTGCCTTGTCCCGCCCCGTTTTAATTTCCGTGCAAGATCGTCGACGACCGATCCCCTGGCGCGTTGAATTAATGCGTATATGCGGCCGGTCACCTCGTTTCCCACTGTAGCTCGTATAGGACCAAACCGAGCATGTTCAGCTGCCCACGCACTGTACCTGTACTTGCTTGCCCAAGTGCCGATCGTTAATTATTTCTTCCTTCGCTCTTGTCTGTTGCATGCATATAGGCTGCGGCGTGCGGCGCCACGCCAGGGAAGAAGGGCCAGAGCCAGGCAGCCAGCAGACACACACATGGCGGGATGCATGCAGGAGTGGCCGGAGCCCATCGTCCGCGTGCAGGCGCTCGCCGAGAGCGGCCTGTCCGTCATCCCGCGCTGCTACGTCAAGCCGCCGTGCGACCGCCCCGCGGTCCTCGTGGCCCCGGCGCCGGCCCCGGCGCCAGCGGCAGTCCAGGCCCAGCTGGTGGAGAAGGATCAGACCTCGGACATCAGCATTCCGGTCGTCGACCTTCGGCGAGCTGCTGATGCAGGCGGAGGGCGACGGCGCCGCCATCGGGGTCGGCGGCGCCGCCGTCACCGAGGCCGTTGCCGCCGCGTGCCGAGAGTGGGGATTCTTCCAGATCGTCAACCACGGGGTGCGCCCCGAGCTGATGCGCGCGGCGCGGGAGGCGTGGCGCGGCTTCTTCCGCCGCCCGCTCGCGGAGAAGCAGCGCTACGCCAACTCGCCGCGCACGTACGAGGGCTACGGCAGCCGCCTCGGCGTCCAGAAGGGCGCCGTCCTCGACTGGGGCGACTACTTCTTCCTCCACCTCGCGCCGGAGGCGGCCAAGAGCGCGCCAAACTTCTGGCCGGCCAACCCCGGCAACTGCAAGTACGTGTCTGTGTGTGCATACTTCGAATTACGATTCTCTTTTTTATTTTCCCTCCAAGATCCTAATTAAACTGATGATGATAGAGGTACCATCCATGTGCATGCATTTAGAGCACATGCATGTGCATCTCTATATATGTACTAGGTAATTAACACGAAGCTCCGATCCATATCCCGTTTGGAACACATGCACGAAATAATTTGAGTGTTTATAGACGACAACTGAACTGTTGTGAAACTTCATTATGTGTAGGATTGTAGTAGTAAAAGTTTCTAAATATAGATTTTTTTTCCCCTTAGGCAGAGTAGGCTTTGAGTTTGATTGAACCATGCAAAAGTTTGAGATTGACCTTTTTCTTCGGGCATGCTATTATGGATCGGAGCTTTGAGTTTGATTGCACACATGAACTCTAAAAATTATGGATCGAGTGTGGATAACTCCAACATTTTCGATGTTATAGTTCATATATATGATTATATGTACTTATTAATCATCTCCAAATTTTCAACCTTCTAGATAGAATAATTCGTGATGTGGACACAAACACACAATTTATTTTCTTCCAAGTAAGACATTATCCATATGTTCCGTGTATGTTTTTAAACTATTTTGTAATTTTATTAGAGGTTGTGTGGCCTTTGTTTTTGTCTATATTAAATACTACATGTTTAAACATGTGTAGAATAAAATGTATCGTTGAAAAAAAATATAAAATGTGTTGAGTGACATGCTGTGAAAACTACACATCTATACTTAATTTTTCTATCCTTAATAACCACATAATTATGTTGAATTAATCAGCAAGGACGTCTGGTGATGTTTTACCAAAAGAAAAAAACAGTGCACTGATTGTTCAGAAAATAGATTAACGTAACTGTCCCTGCATATGCCGTACTTCTCCAACCATTCCATGCTTGTTCCCTAGTCATTGCGTGGAGCCTAAAATGTACTGTATGGATAACACTTACTCCATAATAGAAAATAATAAGTCATGCCGTAGTAATGACTCAGCATCTTAATACACCACGTGCATGAAAACGGAAAGTAGGTCCATGGTGCTTTCATGCAAAATGCCTAGAGAGAGCCACACAGCGCAGGTCTACATAATTCCAAAGCTATGGTTAGCACAACATGGACGTGCGTGCTCCTTTCTTTCTAGGGGTGTCGTCCCTGTCGTCGTGTAGTAGACCTTGTTGCGTGCTCTCTCTCGCTCCTATTCACTGCATGCATGCCAAGCGCCAAATGGGCTGGCCAGCTCATTGCAGTTGCAGTAAAAAAACAGGCACCAAATACTGATCAGATGCACGTATACATATATAGCCTATAGACGTTTATGCATGTATTGATGTGTGTACACATACTATATTTATATTGATATACAGGGAGGTGTCGGAGGAGTACGGGCGTGAGGTGGTGCGGCTGTGCGAGCTGCTGATGCGGGTGCTGTCCGCGAGCCTAGGGTTGGACGAGGCGCACTTCCAGCGGGCGTTCGGCGGCGCCGACTGCGGCGCGACGCTGCGCGCCAACTACTACCCGCGGTGCCCGCAGCCGGACCTCACGCTCGGCCTCTCCGCGCACTCGGACCCGGGCGTCCTCACCGTGCTGCTCGCCGACGAGCACGTCCGCGGCCTGCAGGTCCGCCGCGGCGACGGCGAGTGGGTCACCGTGCAGCCCGTCCGCGACGCCTTCATCGTCAACGTCGGTGACCAAATCCAGGTACATATATATATATAACCACCAATACCATTCTGCTGTCACCACAGCGAGCCAAATTGAGCTAGGGCGGCGCGCGGTGCATATATGCGCGGCTTCTAGAAAAAAAAGCTGATCAGATTCTTGCAGCTCCAGATGCGTAGCTTTCTAGAGCTACTAGTCGTCGCCTCGTCGGATTAAGATCGTGACTGTCACGTACGTATACCTACCAGTACAAACGTGAAGTATTTGGTCTTGTCGTTAGTCGGTACTCATACATGATACGTACACGCGTAGTGCGCGCCGCCGTAGTTGGAATTTAAGAATCGATTGATGGTCATCACTGGATAAATAACTGATGAATGATTAGATCTTTAATTAGTACTGGTAAACACTTGAAGGACAAAACGAGATCCTATATCGATCTTATCTGTCTAGTATATATATGTTAGGAACAGTTTTGATTCTGCTCTAATAAACCAGCTGTATTAATTCAGGTAGTTGACTCTGAATCAAACTAATCGTCGGTGCATGATGGAATTAGTACTACACTCCTATATATATTAATCCAGGACTAGTTTGCATGAGAACACATGCATGGGCGGTGATCATATAACGAGCGCAATCTTAGATTTGCCGTGCAGAAGCAGCTATGTATATGTATATATATCGTCGTGTGGACAGAGTCTGCATCCATGTTACGGTGGCGACTGACGAATCGCGCACCACGCGAGCCACGCACGCGAAAGCACATGCATGCATAGGTGCACACGGCCGGCCAGTCCACGCCTACCATTCTACTTCTATCTTCTATATCCCTTACTTATGTTGCACCGGTAGCCTCTAGCAATATTTCCACAATTCCACATTTTTGTAGACTGTAGTACGGTACAAGTTAATTGACCAGTACCCCTTGCTCCACATGTACAGACGTACTACTACTGTAACCGTTATTAATAAACTTCAACGAGTTACTAGATCAACGAATGCTATATATAGTTATGCATGCATGCTACTGTTAACGTGGTATAAAAACTCCACCTTGCCTCTTTGAATACGAATGCTGCATGTTACTGTTCACACTTGCATACAAAAACCTCGCCATAGGCAGAAGTTGGGAACGCCGGCCGGTCATTATATCATTACCTAAAGATTAATCTTGTTGAATTTATTCACTCATGGACAGATACTGAGCAACTCCGTGTACAAGAGCGTGGAGCACCGGGTGGTCGTGAACGCCGAGGAGGAGCGCATATCCCTCGCGCTCTTCTACAACCCCAAGGGCGACGTCCCCGTCTCCCCGGCGCCGGAGCTCGTCACGGCCGGGAACCTGCCGGCGCTCTACCCGCCGATGACCTTCGACGAGTACAGGCTCTACGTGAGGAGTAAGGGCGCCAGGGGAAAGGCGCAGATCGAGGCTCTCAAGGGCCAGGCATCTCCATCTCCACAGAATTAATTAGAGTAGCTAGTTATTAAGTAGCCACCATGCATCGTCGTACCTGTGTGTACGTACTAGCTAATTAATAAACAACTGCCTGTGTATCCTAAAGGCAATTGTTAATCTGGAGTTAATTAGTTTGGCTTATATCACCTTGCTCCCACGGCCGATCGATGTGGCGATGTATAATTAATCTGATTTGTAATAACACATGTGTAAAATGTACCAACCTACTAGCTTTGGTACCGCTTACTATTTATAACCCATCGTATGTACATATGTGTGTGGTGCATGCAATTGCTCAGCAGTTCAAATAATTTTATTATAAAAATATATTCTATAACTAATTTGATGGTACTTGTATCATGAATATTTGTACTTTTTATATAAATTGGCAAATTTCAAACAATTTAAATCATCAAAAAATGAAAATTATTGCATTCTTATGTGGATGGATGGAGTAATCACCATTGATATATGGAAAAAAAATGGGTGAGCGATGGGTCCATTGAACCACCCATGCGTCCCAGGCTGGATCATTGACACGTGGCAAAGAGAACAAATCAACCGCTCAACACGTTGCTACAGTTGGAGCGGAATCGAACAAACCAACCGCTCAACACGGTGCTGTAGTTGGAGCCGAGCCGATGACTAAGCGTGGACGTGACAATGCAAAGAGACGAGACATACAGGAGAGGAGCTGGCACACGTTAATTAGTTTTCCAGACCACGTGTGATATGGGGTAAGGGCGCACCAGTTTCGAAAGATCCGTTGCTGGCTTTCTGCATGCTTATACATCATGGTTGCCTGGTTGGGAAATATGCCTGCTATACTCTATCCAAATATTTTGATGTGTCTCCCGATATATGCCTCGCGCACTGATTTGGAACATTCATGTCATGTCTATAAACGGATCACTGGATCGAGCCCTGATTTGGAACATTTTAGCACTGTACTATCTAGCCAGGATTATATATACAATATACTCCGTTTCAACTGTTACCAAACGTGAGATGAATTGAAGTGAATGGCCCCAAAGACTTTTCCTCTGTACTGTACATGGCTAGGGCTAGCTGCCCTATCCTATAACTATACTAGAGTGGCAACTGCAGTGCATCAGCTACTTAAGGCTTCTGGTACGTACTACTGCAGAGTAGAACATATCTTCACAGGAGTTGCCGCACGTTTCGACAATGGAGGAATCGATGGGACGTACGGACTAAGCTGCTCGGCAAAGTCCTGATTAAAGTTGCCCACAAGTTGGATTGTAATAATATAGTCGAAAAAAAGTTGGATATGATGAATTGATGATGCCACACAGTTTGCCACTATTGTGGACGGAGCTAGGGGACAGACAACACACACTGAGGTAGACTGTGGAAAGTCGCTAAAAAGTAAGGTTAGGCAAGAGATCCACGTCGACAGTACTGCAGCTCGATGTGGCGATGTATAATCTGATTTGTAATAACACATGTGTAATTAAACGTACCAACCTACTAGCTTTGGTACCGCTTACTATTTATAACCCATCGTATATGTATATATGTGTGTGGTGCAGGCAATTGCTTAGCATTTATATCTCCAAATAAAATATATTCTATAACTAATTTGATGGTACTTGTATCATGAATGTTTGTACTTTTATATAAATTTGGCAAATTTCAAATTATTTAAATCATCAAAAAAAAATGAGAATTATTGCATTCTTATGTGAACGGATGGAGTAACCACCATTGATATATGGAAAAATGGATGAGCAACGGCTCCACTGAGCCACCCATGTGCCCTAGGCTGGATCATTGACATGTTTTTTTTTTAGATAAAGGAATTAACATTCCGCCTCTCGCGAGTAACGACATCACATTCTAAAACCTCCGCGTGACCACACAATGCCAAACTTATTACAAAAACTAAGAATAAAAAGAAAAACTTTTAGTACATGAAGATATATGTACTAAAGATCTACTACATCCAAAAAAGAATTGAGTTTACTACTCAAGATAGTGCTAAAGATATTGATGTCGCTTCATGGCGGTTTTCAAATCAGCCACCACGCCTTGAACGGATCATTGACATGTGGCAAAGAGAACAAATCAACCGCTCAACATGGTGCTGCAGTTGGAGCCGAGCCGATGACTAAGCGTGGACGACGTGACTACGCAAAGAGCCGAGACGTACGTGAGGAGGAGCCGACACACTTTAATTAGTTTTCTAGGCCACGTGTCGGGATTTGAGGTAGGGGGCGTACAGGTGGTCATTAGACCCATCGCCCACCCAAGTTTTTTCCTGGTATATGGAAAAATTAGGTGAGCGATGGGTCCACTGAACCACCCATACGCCCGGCTAGATCATTGACACGTGGTGAAAAAGAACAAATCAACAGCTCAACATGGTGCTGCAATTGGAGCCCAACCGATGACTAAGCGTGGACGTGACTACGCAAAGTGACGAGGCATAGAGCCGACGCACGTTAATTAGTTTTCCAGGCCACGTGTTTGTGATCCAAGGTTAGGGCGCACCGGTGGTCAGTAGAACCATCGCCGTAAATGCATGCATACATCATTCTTTTCAAAAGATCCGTTCCTGGCTTTCTGCATATGCATACATCATGGTTGCCTGGTTGGGAAATATGCTGCTAAACTCTATCCAAATCTTTTGATGTATCTCCCGATATATGCCTCGCGCACTGATTTGGAACACTCATGTCATGTCTATAAACGGATTGGATCAATGCCCTGATTTGGAACATTTTAGCACTGTACAAGCCAGGAGTATATATTCCGTTTCGACTGTTATTATTATATACCAAACGTGAGATGAATTGAAGTGAATTATGTGAATAGCCCCTGTTTAAGCTTTCCTCTGTGGAGTACTGTACCAGAGTGGCACCTGCAGTGCAGCAGCTACCTAAGCTTCTGGTAGTACTGCAGAGTAGAACATATCTTCACAGGAGTTGCCGCGCGCACGTTTCGACAATGGAGTAATCGATGGGACGTACTACGGAATAGGCTGCTGGCAATGTCCGGATTAAAGTTGCCCACAAGTTGGATTGGAATAATAGGATATGTGATGAATTGATGATGCCATTTGCCACAGTTTGCCACTATTGTGGAGCTAGCTGGGGGACAGACAACACACACGGAGGTAGACTGTGAGAAAGTCGCTAAAGTAAGGTTAGGCAAAGGGGTCCACGTCGACAGTGCAGCTCGATCAAGAACACACCGGCAGCATGCTCGCTCGCTCGGGCCCGATTCTACCCTTTTTTTTTCTCGTCCCCTTATTAGCACTACGCCACTATCTATAGTTGGGGTGTGATTAATTGGCTCGAGCAGTCAGCTATCAGCAGCAATTCGGCATGTGCGTGTTTTTACTCGAAAACCACGGGCACACTCTCCACATCCACTACCTAGCTTCCTGCCAGTAGCTCTCGATCATCTCTCTCTCTCTCTCTTTTTTAGTGATAGCTTAGTCTTAAGTCAAATATTTCTAATTTTGAGCATTTATTTTTTTTAAAAAAAAAATACAAGTTAACAACCATAAGATCTATGATTTCAGATTCACTATGACAAGGTCTTTTCCCTAGTTCTATAGGCGTTGTGTGACTTGTGTCCTATAGCTCAGGGTTAGTCGAGTTTTATCTCTTCGCTTCTCGTTGTCTTAGTCCGTTGAAACTAAACTCTGAATGTATTTCCGTTTAATCAATGGAAATGGGTTCTCCTTGGTTCAAAAAAAAAAAAAGATTCACTATGACAAATATTTTCATAACATATATTTTTACATCAGTTGAAACTACATAAATTTCTCAAAATTGGTGGTTAAAGATGAAAATATTTGGTTTAAGACGAAGCTAAGGGCAACTCCAACAGAGTGGTTAAATGTATTTGTGTAGCTATTTATTGTTATTGTGCTCTAAAAAAGAATTCCAACAGCTTGTCTCTTTTTTTTTTTTTCCATACTACACAACCGGAAACGGCGGCATTGCCGAGTATTTTATATTAGGCACTTGGCAAAGAAGCGCCATGCCGAGTGCAAAAGAGGACACTTTCGGCAAAAAAGCCGACATATATAAATATTTATATATGTGCAAGTGTAATTTATACATTTGCATTGAAAAAAAATAAGCTTTGGGCAGCACGCTTTGCCGAGCATTTGGTCACTGCACTCGGCAAAGGCTTCGGGCTTTGCCGAATGTCTGGCAGTCCGGCACTCGGAAAAGGATTGAGGCTTTGCCTAGTGCCATACGTTGGGGAGTCGGCAAAAGGTTGTCGTCAGTCGTCACCGTTCCCGGCCGTCATCTGTCCTTTTATTTGTGTTTTCTAGGCACTCGGCAAAGCTTTTGCCTTTGGCGAGTGTATATACCTAATGAGTGTATATACAAGGGGCCGATTCGATAGTGCTAGCAATCATTCTCGCCGGCCATATTTACCTAATGAGTGTTGTTTGCTATCTTGTTTTTTCCAATTTAGCTAGGCTTTTGTAAAAACTTTATATTTTAAAATGGTTTTTTATTTTATATAATGGAAAAATCTCAAAAATTACCGTATAATTTTACTTAGAGTTTCTCTATGTAAAAAACAATGCGTGGAGTATATGCTGCCTACCGTCACGTGTACTCATGTGGTCGTCATGCCCCCAACCTGTATAAAGCACGACTTCTTGACCTGCATCATGCGTCGAATGGTTGTGCAGCTATAAGGTGTAGGCTGCATTTTTAAAAAAAAAAGTGTAGGCTGCAGATGGATGATCGATACGTGATGCACAAAGATTGAACGCACGCGCATTCCCATGAACAGCGATGAACCACGGCACTGCTCTGCTGAAGTTACCCCGAAACTTCCGCGCACACGGTGGTCGGTGGATGCATGGTGAAGATATATAAGCACACTCGTGTACTAGTCAGACGAGCACAATGGCCTAATAGCCATATATTATTACCTGCTAATAAATCACTCTGAAGACGTAGACTGCAGACGGGAAGATGAAGCATTCGGCGGCCAGCCTCCTGCACATGGGCAGCAACAGCAGAAACCCTACTATTTTGTGCGCCATGAAGCGTTTGACCGAACCCCGGCGCCGGCGGAAACCGACCCAGCGCCGACCCACGGTGCCTGATGCCCAACTAAACGTCATCGCGGACGAAAGCATGAGCCCAAATGCACGGCACCGTGTCATGTGTGCGATGCGAGGTGATCGTGCCGGCGCCTTTTCTTATCAAAGAATCATGCTTGTGGCGATCACTTTGTTTTTGTTTATCTCGGTGACGGTCAGCTCCTGAGTAAACTCTCTTTTTTTTTTTATTTTTATTTTGAGCAATTTGTAGTAAACTCTCTGTTGCCGTCTGGCCAACGGATCATGCAGCAGCAGTTCGGAAAGATTCGAAAGTATAGTTGTTTATATTAGGAATAATCGAATAGCTAGTATAGTTAGGTTCCTTCATCAACCAATCAAAAGAGAAGAAATATGTTCTTATGTTTTTATTATGAAAAGCATGACGCAAGTGCTGATCGTACAACATTTTTAGTATGATCACTTCTCTCAGCATATGCATATTAATATATTTTCTTCAGGCATAAGTAAAAGTAAGTCAACTTTTGGCATTGACACGGTCTTCAAACAGAAGCAAAACGATATCCAAGCTTACGATCAGCATGTATAGATGTAATGTAAAATAATTTATAAACGAAGTCTCAATTGGATGATGATGATAATTAACCCTAAAATGCGGTTCATCTATGACGAGAGGAACATCATCGAGTTGGGGTTAACAGTACTCTTTCGTTGGAGCATGCCATCATTGAGATAACAACAATGCACCCAACCGGCAGATATGTGTTAGTTGGGATTGAGTTTTTCTTTTATCATTATAATAAGCATGAGCTAGGTTGGGAATGCCATTTACTCCAAAGTGAATAATAGTTTGTCTTTTTTGTGGCTGTTTTCTTAGAGAACGGCATGTTGCTTTATTTGGGAGAAAAGGTCTTACATGATTAAAATAGGGTACTGGCTAAAAAAAAGATAATCACCAAACCAGAAGAGAATATCTTTCAATTGTCATCGATGAACTATAAATTTGTCACTTCTACTCTATTTAAGTATGATTGTTGAGATACCTAAAACCACATTCAAACTCAACATGTCTCTTTCTTTGAAGGGAGAAAAAGTACTAGCGATGACCTTTGAATTGTTAATTACTTCAAAGAGTTATTTTCTAATAACTTAAAATATAATTCCTGCAATTACTAATCAATATTCATCTATATTCAATCAATGAAGGCTTCATCTATATTCATTCAATGAACGATGGTCGTCCAATCCAACTTTCATTTGTCTCAAGATGAACCGACCAAAAGAATTCAATGTTTGACAAGTTCCTTAAGGCCAGGTCTTAATGGGAGTTTCATGAATGTTTCATGCACATTAAATGCGGCGCCACATCGGCAAAAATTCACTTTTTGCATGAAACTCTTAGGAGAGAGAAGGAAAGAGTTTCACCATGGTGAAACCTTTGGGCATCGTTTCACATGCGTTGAAACTGTGTGAAACCCCATTGAGACACAAATAGAGTTTCACCATGCAACTATGCAATTAAACCATGCAATGAGAGAGAGGTTGTGGGGCCCTTAAGCTTATGAAACCGTGCAATGAAACGTGCATTGAGGGAGACGTCTATTTCACGTCCAAAGTTTTCACATTGAAAACCGGAGGTGAAACCCCCATTGAGAGGCTTGGCCTAAGCTTATAAGCAAACTACATCTATTCGAAATTATAATTCATCATTCTAGTTTTATCCCAAGTCATACTTCCTAAACTTTGATTAAGGTTTATAAAATACAAATATCTATCTGTTCACATAAGTGCATTGTCAAAACTTTTTTTATTAAAAATCTAATAAAAGTAACTTGATATTGCAGACGTTGATGTACTTTTCTAAGAGTTGCTGCAAAACGGTCTGTTAATATGGATCGCAATATTATGGAAAGGAGGTTTATACTCTCTGCTCCTACTTATATTTGGATCTATACTGTCATGACTCAAAATTCTAATACGTTTTTTTTTTAGAATTACACAGTACATATGCACGCACACTACCTATGAACAAAAGTATGCAACTATTTGAACATGAGTTACGCCATGGAGGAGGAAATCTTGCAAAAGAGAAACAAATGCACGAGTCAGCCCAAAAGCATTTCAGCCCAAAAACATAGGCCTAGAAGGAAATTGAGCCCATCAAACGAAAGCATTCGGCCCAAACGAAAGCATAAGTCGCAGTACATCCTGGTGCAGATCAGATAGACAAGTTCGACTGAAAGGAGATTCCTCACAATCTCTCACAAAGTTTATGTACAACGCTACATGTATGTAATCTCTCATCGTAAAAACTGTTTGTACTTATTAACCTAGCTAGGGTCCCAGACCCGGACACCTCGAGAACTCTGTACCTGTGACCACCATCCAGCCCTCCAAAGCGCAAAGTTACTGAAGCCGAGCTGCTGTTCTGTAAAGTGAAGCTAATTATTCACGGAAAGGGAATGCGTAATTATAAACGGCGCCCATCAATTTGCCACTCATGCAGTTCTGTCTAGGACAGGACCATCTTGCTCGCATCGGCCCACATTTGTGTTCAAACCCCGAGCTATATATCTCAGGATGACCTTGCAACCTTTTCTTGGCTTCAATTCAGTATCTATTACAACGACAAGAGAAATAAATAAACAAAGTTAAAGTGCCTGTAGATAGATATCGGTGTAGCTTACGGCCATTTCCTTCACTTTCTTTCTTGGTTTAGTTAGCCGCCTGCTTTTGTCCTTTTTTTTTTTTGAGAATTGCTTTTGTCCTTTTAAAGTAAACCGGCGCCAAAGCGACCGAGCCGTGCAAGGAAAGGAGGACCGCAACGTCGCGCGCGACAATTCAACCGTACCTCACCGAATCCGGAGATCGGCCTTGTTTTTGCTCGCGTCGCATCTCGCGGATTTCCACGTCCTTCTCTGAACGCGACCGCCGACGCCAGTGACCCAGTGTTGCCACTCGACGCGATCACTGAAGTGACTTCCAGTTGAAATTACGTTCCATTGCTTCTGCCTGATTCAGAATTTGTAACAGCTGCCCATGCCCACGATTGCCTCTCCCGTCAGTCCTAAGTTGGAGTTGGCGGTCTTTTCTTGCAAACGAACTTGTAGGTTTCATGATCTGTCATTTGTGAGTTCTCTCCCATTCTCCAACACGATGCAGGTCCGACCTACTGCTACTGGTACGTCAGTACGTGGTCCAAAGACATCGATGGATCCAGTCCAGGACCTACCTTGGGTGGGTTCACATTTTGATGCGCTCGAGAATAGATTATCTTTTGTCTCCAAAAGTTGCTTGGATCGCAAAACAAAAAAGGCAGGACGCACTGATTAAGCGAAGTACTACCTGATCACATTACCGCAGCCACTGGGTACATAATCGGTGAGACCTTTAGAGCGAAGCTAGTATAACGTTCTTTTCTGCTCCCTTTTCGCATTTACCACCACTACGAGTACTTGGTACATGGAACCATGAGCGATTAGACTCGGAGTCACCAGGAATAACGAATTACAATTAAGTGCATTCCTACTCCTAAGTCCTCAACATACCACATAGAATGTGGGTGTTCTTTCAGTCATCCGGCCGGTGCGGTGCCGCGGGTACAATCATTATCCTTCTGGTGCAGAATTTCCCCTTGATAATTGTTTTTTAAAAACAAAAGAAAACCTAGTGTTTTGATATAAAAAAAAAAAAAAAAAAAGAGAAAAGGACCTGCCTCTACAACTACCGCGCCTGTGAATCATCGCTTTCTGATGTCCTGTCTGAGGAAGGTGCGCCTAACACACCCTCCAGATGGTTAACTGATGATCTTCCGTGAATCTTTGCTGAGTAGCCTGTTTTGTAGTATTCTGCTCCTTCCGTTCCAGAAAAAAGAGTCATATATGAGATGTGTGCTAGTTAAACTTTCTCAATTTTAATAAAATTTATAGATTTGACTAAGTTTATAGAAAATAAGTGTAACATTTATATCTCAAAATAAGTTTATCATGAAAGTATATTCAAAGATCTATCAGTGATGCTAATATTTTGCTATATATATTTGATCAAAGTCGAAGCTTGTTGACAAGAACGACTTTTTTAAGACAGATGGAGTATTGTTTAACACACCATCCAGATCTCTCGTTTCACCTCGTTTCTAAGTAGAGCGTCACCCCAAACTTCTCTAATTTTTTTTATAGTGTTGGTTTCTGCTGGCATCTGACTTGGTGCAAGTTTCATCGATCACCATGACGAACTTCTTGTTGGGGGTCGGACATATAATATGATGGCATCAGGCTTGTAATGCTACACTCCTAATCATTGCTTAAGTGTTGAGCAACGGGAATTTGCGATACGTACGGCTGTCGTTAGGTGGACTTGTCACTACTCGCTTGGCAGCATAATTAACGAAGCCGCACTTTAGGTCGTGTTTGGTTCACAGGGACTAAACTTTTTTTTTTAGTCACAGGGACTAATAAAAAAAAAGTCCCTCTAAGAGAGTCTTTTAGAGACTACTCTATAAAGTCTTTAAAAAAGTTCCTCATGTTTGGTTTAGTAGGGATTAAAGAGACTTTTTTTAGTCCCAAGGACTAAAAAAGTCTCCAAACCAAACGGGGGACCTTATTTCTTGAATGGCAATTCCGGCAATGGCCCTCGTTTTCACATGTACAATTTGATTTAATGCGCATTTAAACACTTTCGTAAACTCCCATTGAGGCGGCTACTTGCTTGCCTGTAGTTGCTATTTCGTACATACAAGTACAGTTACATTCCATTCCATCGGCTGTTTAGGACTGTACTAAGTTAATACCAACTCTGATGGATCACAGCTACTAATTAATGGCAGCACCTAGTGAGTAGTGATTGGCTTTGCTCTGAAAATTTGCAGGGGAACAAACAAGCTGAACAAAGTAGACTTTCTTAGTGCTCCTTCTTGTAGCATATACAACTTGAAACACATCACGTGATGGTATTGCTTGCTACACTTAAAAAGCTCCACTTTTACGTTTCAGAAGTAAGTTTACAAGGACGTGCTAGTAACGTCAGAGTGACTGCAGCTGGAAAAAAAGTATGAGCACTCAATACACACAGTTACACAGAAGGTTAAAACAAAATTAACTTTAGCGAGGTACTGCCAAGGATTGTGTACTCATGTAGTGTAGCCGATTGTCCGCGTCCGCGCTCGCCATGAACATGTACTAGTCGTAGCCAGTTGCCACTACTCGGCCCACTCGTATCGTTGGTGATCAATCATTGCTTGCACCAAAACGGAGAACGGACAGACAACGCGCGTCTGGAATCTGGATCCGGCCGGCGCGATTGGCGTGGCAGCCGCCCGCGCGACCCCGACTCTTGGTCAGGTCCCCTACCTGCACTGCACTGCACCCGGCAAGGCAGATCACGGAAAAGTGGCGTACGTGACGCGGGGGACGGACGGGACGGGGGCTCCAGTGCGGGCGGTGCCGAGCGTGGAGCGCTACCTCTCCCCGTCTCCAGGCTGGGGTGTGGTCGATGCCGAGCGGTGAGTGGGGTGAGGGCGGTGCCGGTGCGGTGAGGCCGCCGGGTTAATAATTTGAGATCCCCGGGCGGGCACAGTGAAAAGGCCCGAAAAAGTTGCGTTGGGTACGTGGGGGCGGCGGGGGTGTGCCCGTGCCGCGGAGGCCGAGCGGTGCGGTGGGTTTGGTGCGGGGAGCGCCGGAGCAAGCAGGGGTGGAGTGGACTCGCCTCTCGCGTGCGCTTTTCCTCTCATCGCATTCTGCACCCGACCACCCACCGCGGGCGATCGCCCCACCGGCGCGGCACCGGTGTTGTGTTGCGAATCGCGAGGGAGGAGCTGGGGCCTGCTGGGCCCGCCGGCTGGCGTCTGCGCGCGCGTGGCCCCTCCACGTCGGTTGGCTTTTCCTGTAGGCCCATTGGAACAGGGGCCCCGTCGTCGCTCGGACGCTAGTGGGGCAGCCGCAGGGGCTGGCTCCACGCGGACTCCTCTCTTTTTCCCTCGTTGAAAAGTTGAAAAGCAAACGTATTGAGTAACCCCACCGCGTTTATTCGATGGATTTGGAAATTGGTGATTGGCATTTGGCAACAGCTACGCAGGGAAAAGACGAGCCCGCCCTGTGATCACAAAACATCGTTGAATTCAACTGAATTCATAAGGATGCATTCGCGTGGGCAAAAGCTTACCAGATAGATTTTCGTAGCAGCATGGTACGTTTGCGAGCTACAACCAAATATGATTTTGGACCTACTACATGTCAATTGTCAAAGTCAAACGCGTTTTATAGCTTGTTGTACTAAATACTATACTCAATTTTTTTGAAACATTCTAGCCGCGAAACATATACTACCTTAAATAAAACCGAGCTTAATAATGGCAAAATTGGCCATCGAGCACACAGGTGTCGCCGTGGTGACAGAATCTGATGGGCTTAACTATACTGTACTGCCTGTCTACACATGGCCAACCGCCGCGAAGGCTGAAACGCAACTGCGGCAACCTTTTTATTCGGACGCGCAACAGCTGCGATCCGTGCGCCTGTCTCGACAATCCCCCTCTCTCTGCGTCTGTCTCTTTCCTCTGACTTCGCTGCCTGCCCTGCCTCCTCGTCCGTCTCCGCCCCCAGTCCTCTCACTCGAAGAAGACTCCTCTCGCTTCGCTTCCAAGTTCACCCCAATGGCGACGCAACCGCTTACATCACCGCGCCGGGCGCCGCGCGCTTGAGCGAGAGAGACCGAGACCGAGAGCACGCACCCCACCAACCGCGCGCCTTCGCGGCGCATGGCGGCGCCGGGGCTGGACCAGGTCATGGCGTTCCTCTCCGACCACGGCTTCTCCGGCGCGGCCTCCGCGCTCCGTGACGACGTCCTTGCACGCACCGCCGCCGGGGACGAAAGCCGCGACGCCGCATTAGATCCCCATCTCCCGCCGCTCCGGATGCCCGCCACCGCCGCCGGTGCCGGCGCCGGGCACGCCGGCGCCCGGGAGCCCTGGTTCCAGCTCCGGCTCGGCGTCCTCGTCAGCTTTCGTCAGCATGCGCTCCACGCCCTCAGGTACCCAAGGCACGAGGCATTTTTGTCGCTACCTTTAAACCCTCTTCTCCTCGCTTTCCGTGGGCGTAGTATCACACAGTCTCGATCTGTGCGCCGATATTTGCGCGGCTATGTCTTCGGGGCCAATTCGGCGCCGATGATTGGATTAGCGCGTATGTTTTCCTGCGGAGATGAATTTTATGACACAATCGATCTTCGATTTTGTAGGAGACTTGTTAAACCTCTCCGCCACTTTAATTCCGGTGTTTAGTGCTGAATTTCTGCACATTTTACCAATTCTGAACGAGAATCCCTTATTGTTTTGGCGATTACAGGGCTGTTGAATCCGTATGGACTGTGGTCGCCGCGGCATTCGCAGTCGGACGCGTCTTCATCGGAGATGGAGTTTGGTACAGCGCGCCAGTACGACACCACCGACCTCTTCTTCCAAGAGGACTGGCTCTACGACGATCACCTCTTCCCGAGCAGGCTGGACGATGAGGATGACGAGGGCAAAGAGGAGGACAAGTTTGTACTGGATGCTCACGATGTCTCAGAGCAGGTAGAGATAGGCAAGCTTGGTGCAGGCCATAACCACCGTCATGAACACATCGGTGGTGACCGATGTGAGGGTTGCGCTGAGGTGTACACATGCTCATCGCCACTCTGTGGTTGCTGTGGAGGGGGACTCAAGAATGACGAGCTTGACGTGGCCAGGAGCTCAAGCTCCACTGTGTATGGGAGATACCAGATCATGGATGACCAGACAGAGATACTGGATGACTGTGCGCAGGATGGGTTTCAATTGAAGCAGAGTGGAGATATTATGTTTGAATCCGGTATGTCGAGGGATCCTGGACGAGGAGATGATGATTCAGAACTGAGTGTTGTGGAGAAGGAGCTTCAAATGCTCAGTTCATTTGATACTGATGCTGTTGCGAGTAAGTACTTCTCAAGCCTTCCACTGGCTAAAGATAAAGCCAAATCTCTGTTGCAATTTGGTTGATGTGTAGTTTAATAAATGGAGGGAGAAATGTTATACTATATGCTTGTAACATTTTTTATGTAACATTTACAGTTCCTGAATACGGTTACCATTTTATGATTATGTTTATCATGGATTATCTCTAGAAATTCTAAAGAAGCAGAGTTTGTCTATGCTGGTAAATTATGTTCTGTGTTTTAGAACCTAACTTTGGTTAAACAATTGCAAGATTAGGGCCTTAAAAACACACATTTCAAATACGATGGTCTTGTTTTTAACGTATTTGCAATGGAGCCAGGCCCAACCTACTATTTTGTCAACTGAACCATCTTTATATTTGTGAGTAATTTAGTATCAGTTGTCCATTTGAGCCGGTCCTATCTTACTCTTATGTGCTGGTCTAATTCCCTTCATGTATTTCATAGATCATGGTGTACATGATTTCACAGACAATGGTGAGCTCAATGGCAGCTGTGACAAAAATCTGAAAAGCAGCATTGATAAAGAATATCCGAAAGGTCATAGGATACAACCATTCCCTGAAAGTAGTGATCCTGATGAAGCATATGAGTTTCAAAATGTTGGATCATTAAATGCAGACGTTCAACATTCTACTGCTCTTAAAGCTGAGGAAGATGCTGAGACAAATATTGATCTTGCTATCTCTGATTTTCACCGAGAATATGAGGTATTTGAATTGAGAATTATCCACCGCAAGAACAGGTTCACAATCTCTTTTTTTACTTTGGATTCTCTTTGTTAACTTGTATGTTGGTTGATCCATTTTTGTACTTATATAATATAGGCATCCACTGCAGGACTGGCTTTGAAGAAAACAAAGATTTCCCCATTGTCTTAAATTCGGTTGTTGCTGGAAGGTATTATATCACTGAATATCTAGGCTCGGCTGCATTCAGCAAGGTTGTACAAGCACATGATCTTCAGACAGGAATGGATGTTTGCCTTAAAATAATTAAAAATGATAAGGATTTCTTCGACCAGAGCTTGGATGAGATAAAACTTCTGAAGTTCGTGAACAAATATGATCCACTGGACGAGCACCATGTATTGCGCCTCTATGACTACTTCTATCATCAGGTATATGCCT
This sequence comes from Hyparrhenia diplandra, assembly GCA_015847255.1. NCBI lineage: Eukaryota > Viridiplantae > Streptophyta > Magnoliopsida > Poales > Poaceae > Hyparrhenia > Hyparrhenia diplandra. The sequence continues at coordinate 41,671 of JADLZK010003027.1, forward strand.
CATAAGAGAGACTACTGGCTAAGTTACTCCCTTCGATTCAACTTGTTTGGATCCTTCCTAGGAAGGCATGCCAAAGTACATAGTCCTGTGACTAGTTCTTGAGCGATATTGCAATTAATTTAAAAGGATCAACTGAAATATTATACGAGTGTGCTTTAATTGCTTCATACATGTACGGTGGCAGATTTTAGTGGGATTTTTCGATTCTCATTACCTGGCATGGCGCTGATAGCGAGCAAATATTGGCAGGAACACCTTTTTATTGTCACTGAACTACTGCGAGCAAATCTATATGAGTTTCAGAAATATAATCAGGAATCTGGTGGTGAGGTGTATTTTACTTTGCCTAGGATACAGGTATGTTCTCCGTCCTTCACTGAGATCTTCTCCATGAGACCATGACTGCTACATATAATGAGATCACACTTGTATATAATGAGCATTTGCATTTCACCCTGTACTCAACCCCTAGACGAAAATTTCCTAACATGCTATGCGTTTAAGCGCAGTTTAACCATTGGACTGTAACTGAGCAAACTTATTTGATGCGCTGAAATGGTAGCCTTGGCAAATATGACTAACTTTTTTTAAGTTATGAGTGTTACTAGGTTTCATTCAGAAAGTTACAAAGTTCTAGCAATTTGAAAGTTTGCCTTTGTTGTAGGTTATAGCTCGGCAATGTTTAGAGGCCTTGGTTTACTTGCACCGTTTGAGGATCATTCATTGTGACCTAAAGCCAGAAAATATTCTTATCAAGAGCTACAGTAGATGTGAAATTAAAGTCATTGATCTGGGAAGTAGTTGCTTCTTGACAGACAACTTATGCCTCTATGTCCAATCACGCTCATATCGAGCTCCTGAGGTCATTCTGGGCCTACCTTATGATCAGAGGATTGACATTTGGTCTCTTGGTTGCATCCTTTCTGAAATGTACACTGGTGAAGTAAGTATGTTTTGTTTACTTGACATTTACTTTAGGATTGCAACAAACTGGTCTTAGTATTAATTTGGCAAAATTTTGAGGCCTGTTTCCTTGTATGAATGCAATACCAACATATAACTCTAATCAGAATTATAAAGTAATCTTTTTTATTAATGTTGTAAGCACATGTGAGTTGGAGAGTTTTGGAACTTTTCCTTGTAATTACATCTTCTGTCCTTTACATGTTACAGGTATTATTTCCTAATGAGCCTGTGTCCATGATGCTTGCTCAAATGATTGGGATTATCGGCCCAATTGACATGGAAATGCTAGAATTGGGACAGGAGACACAGAAGTATTTCACTGATGATTATGACCTTTTACCAAGAATGAGGTAAGATTCTTTTTTCATACCTGCTCACCTGCCTATAGTAAGGCTTAATCAGTATTCTTGAATCGAAAAATCTATTGCACGAATTGTTTCTGATTGTTTCCTCGCCTTTGTAATTTCCGTTGCACGTTAACCCAACTTAACCAAATTTTAGTTTTGAATACACTACAATGAATTATATTTATGCGGCTTCTTACTTACTTGATACGTTAAAGACATTACTTTATGGCCTTGTCTGTTTATTAGTTCGAATCGAGACAACCTAAGTTTTTCTTTTTAATATGAGTTTCACTATGTGTGCAATGCAGCACTGTTGGTTGTAGAACAGTAAAACCCTAACACATCTCATCTTTACCTTTTTGTATCCAGGAGACAGATCAGCTAGAGTATTTGATCCCAGAGAAATCCTCCTTGCGACGACACTTACAATGCCCTGATTCAGAATTTGTTGATTTTCTGTCTTATCTGTTGCAAATTAACCCCAGGAAAAGACCTACAGCTGATGAAGCACTACAGCATCCATGGCTTTCTTTTGTGTACGAATGAATGAGAAGCCATCCGGTGCTTTCTTCACATATAAGGATGAGTTTGTCTCCTACTTTGGAGCCCTCATAAAGTTACTGAAAAAATAACGATTTTTCTTGGAGTTTCTCCCTTTTTTTTTTAACTGAGAGTTTTTCTTAATTAATGTGAATCATTACTCTTTTCCTTCTGTAGAAGAGCCATCCTTTTGTGTGGGTGCAGGGTTCTTCTTTTTTGTATCTTCAGGGTAATTCTTGGTGTGAACCCCTGATCTGTGAGTGATTCATGAGTGTATGTAAATATCAGAAAATTTTCCACAGTGTATTTGTACAGTTGAAAGCCCACTCTTGTACTCTATCTGATTCTTTAATTATAACATGAGAAAATGTTGTTCAATGTTTCATCAATGTTGGCTGTATCGTTGCTGTGTCCATTGACACTTAATTTGTACTTAGTAGTAATTAGATTTTCAAGCACACGTCGATGGTTTTCAGATGTAAACCACCAAGGATGCAATTTGATTTGATTATGGTGGCAGATCGTCATATCCAATTTTCTGAGGTAATAATATAATCAAAAAATTAATCGAATTTGACAATGTGCCAGGTGAGTTTGTGATTACTCTGAATGTCCTGGCTCCTGGGAGCAAAAAACTTTCAGGCGTAGCAAACATCCAGCTCGCAAGTCGCAAGCGCAGACGCCAGCAGGCCCATGCAAAGCCCAATGGACAGCGCACACTACTCACTCGGATCGGATGCCGCCCGCCGCCTTGCTCTTTGCTCTGAGACTGGGCTTGATTTGCGCCTTTCACACCCTTTCCTGGCGAGACGTCGACACCAACGGCAAAATCTCCCTATCCATCTCTCGTTCTCTCCCTAGTCCCCCTGCCGCGGCACGGCCACTCCCGCTCCCACGCGGCCACACGCCGACACCCAATGCCGCCCACTGCAGCCGCGGCCACGGCCGTCGCCACGGCACTCCCATCCCCTTCTCACCGCAGGGTCCTCGCCGCGAAAGTCCGTCTGGCTGAACCCCAACCTGCCCACCTCTCACCCCCTCCACCAGCGCCACAAGTCCGCCTCCGAGCTCCAACAGCGGCAGCACGAGGACCGTACGATCGACGTCGCCGCCCTCGTGAACGCGCTCTCCGCCGCGCGGACGGCTCCCGACCTGGCCGCCGTGATCGCCCCGCACCGACCCATCTCCCCGCGCCTCCTCGGTGCGCTCCTCTCCCGCCTCTCCAACCCGCGCCGCGGCGTCGCGCTGCTCGACCTCCTCGCGCCGGACCTCCCCGCCCCCACGCTCCTCATCCCCTATAACCTGCTCCTCCGCTCTGCCTGCCGCGCTGGCGAGCTCCGCCTCGCCTCCGGCCTCCTCCTCGAGATGCGCGAGAGGGGCGTGACGCCCGACGCGTTCTCCTACTCCACCCTCCTCGCCGCGCTCACACGCGCGGGCCACCTCGACCACGCGCTCACTTTCCTGCCGCTCATGGAGGATGACGCCGTGGCTCCGACCTGATCCTCTTCTCCAACCTCATCCACCTCGCCCTCCGCGGTGGCGACGCGCCCAAGGCGCTGGCGCTCTTCTCCCGGCCTGCGCGCCGCGGGATCAGGCCCGACCTCAAGGCGTACAACGCTGCCGTCGCCGCCTACTGCAAGTCCGACCTTATCCGCGACGCCAAGCGGCTGCTGCTCCACGACATGCCGGCCGACGGCGTCGCGCCCGACGCGGAGACCTACTCCCCCATCCTCGCCGCGCTGGCGCGAAGGGGGAGGCACCTCGCGGCCGTGTCGCTGTTCTCGCACATGCGCGCCGTGGCGCGCGTCAAGCCGGACCTCTCGGTGTTCAACATCATCCTCAACGCGTACGGGCAGCTGGACCTCGCGCGCGAGGCGGACCGGCTGTTCTGGTCCATGCGCCGGGCAGGCGTGCCGCCAAGCGTGGTGACCTACAACACCATGCTCCGTGTGTACGGCGATGCCGGGCTGTTCGGCGAGGCGGTTCACCTGTTCGACCTCATGCGCAGCGCTTCTGATGGCAATGGTGGCGCTGGTAGCAGCGTCAAACCGAACGTGGTGACGTTCAACACCATGATTGCCATCTACGGTAAGTCGCTGGAGGACGAGAAAGCCGGGAGGTTGGTGCAGGACATGCAGGCCATTGGCGTCCAGCCTGATGCCATCACTTACTCCACAATCCTGTCCATATGGGTGAAGGCCGGGAAGCTCGATCGCGCTGCCAAGCTGTTTGAGAAGCTCAGGGAAGCTGGCACGGAGATCGACCCAGTGCTGTACCAGACAATGGTAGTGGCGTATGAGCGTGCCGGGCTTGTCTCACAGGCCAAGCGTTTGTTGCGCGATCTGAAAGAACCGGAGGGCATCCCCAAGGAGACAGCCATCAAAATCTTGGCAAGTGCCGGTCGTCTGGAAGAGGCCGCATGGTTGTTCCGTCGTGCGGCCAACACTGGCGAGATCAAGGACTCATCGGTTCACAGAGCAATGATGGACTTGTACGCGAAGAACCGAAGGCACCGGAATGTGATCGAGGTGTTTGATGAAATGAGGAAATTGGGCCAGTTACCAGACTCTGAGACGATCGCCACCGCCATGAATGCTTATGGCAAGCTGAAGGATTTCGACAAGGCCGCGGCGCTGTACCAGGCAATGAGGGAGGAAGGCTGTGTGTTCTCAGACAGGGTGCACTTTCAGATGATTAGCCTCCTTGGTGCTCAGAAGGACTTCAAGGCGCTGGAAGTGCTGGTTGGCGAGCTAAGCCATGACCCAAGCATCGACAAGAGGGAGCTTTATCTTGTGGCTGCCGGCATCTATGAGAGAGCTTACAAGATTGATAAAGCATCCCAGATTATAAGCCAGATAAGAAGTTCCAACGAATTCGATGTTCAGAAAGTGAGATAAAAGGCTCCAAGTTCCAGTAACTTGTTCAGCGAATCTGGCGACAGTGTTTCAGATAAAATAACAAAGGCCACCGACTAACGGTTGTTGCCATTGGTAAGGTTCAAACATGCCATGTGTGCTAAATTATTGTGCTTACTGCTAATATTAACGATTACATCTCCGGCTGTTAGGTTCATAATGAATACGTTGATGGTTGACATAAATGAGCCAAGAACTATTCATTAGACTATCTTAACTGTCAACAATCAAATTTTACAACAGAAGCTGATATACAACAGCTAATAATTGATATAAAATACGCCACTACACAGATACAAATCTGACGTCATGCTAGATTACAATTTTCTTATCTTCGGATGTGACAACTCCATATGAACAGTGACTCGGTTTTTATCAGGAACCCTAAATGAATATTGATAATAATGTACAAGTGCTCTCCCTTAAGGGGCTTATAGCACAGTAGGCACTCCAGCCTTCATCAAAACAATTCCATTGTGCGGCAGCAAAACTTACACAGTCTGATTAGTTTGGGGGATCCCATGCTTCTGGAACCATTCTGGCATATGAAACCTTTCATGCAATACAGGTCTGACATCTTTCTGGTGGGAAAGATGCTTCAGGAGTGGAAATATAACCGTCATGAGCTGAAATGTTTAATCAAGAAAAAATCAGTGCAATTTTTGAGGTTAGAAGTTCAGGTCACACAAAACTTCTGCTCATCGTCAGTTACCTGGTCATCAGAATGTTGTCCGGCTGAAAATGGAACACAAGGTATCCCATTCAAAGGCTGAAGAATGAAACTGAACGGATTGTTGTCGACAATGACAATCCTGCCGAAATCTTTTGACACGCAAGAAAGATCTTTCACATGTTCTCTATATTCCCTGAAGTTATGCAACCCATTGATAGCATCAGACCATTGGCAAACAAAAACAAGTATTGTGTGAATCAGTGAGGCAGGAAGAGAAAAACATCAAGAAAGAAGTGTATTATGATTGAATAATTCGGTGAATCAGGCACAAACATGCATGCTAAAGGAAACATCCATAGTTGTAACAGGCAGCGACGATAGATCAAGACACCTAACAAAAATGCACATTGAATATATTGTTGGAGTTCTGGAGTGCAGATAAGCAATACTTGGCACACAAGATAAAATGAAATGAATGCTAAAATCTAAACACCACTAGCATTCGATATGTACAATATGAACATCATTATTGATTGCTGTCTACAAGCATTGGCTATGATCGGTTTTCCCCCACTTAATACAGATGCTGGAATGCTAACTAAGTTTGCAGACATTCCAATAAGGTAACAGGTCTCAGCACAAGAATATGAAGCAACAACGATGGGGTGGTACAACATAATTTGTATAGAGAAGGTATTTTAACTTACGTAGTAACAGTTGATGGGCGATAGAGACGAAGTCTGAATCTATTGTGAAGATCTATTCGGTCAACTAAAGGTCTAGCATAACCTGAGAAGCATGGATAGGTTAAGCGAGGAAATGTGTGAAAATTGATTGAGCTCGTATGGTTAAGGAAAATAACAGCAGCAAACATACCTTCTAAACCTGCTGTAAACAGAATAAGATCTGCGAATTCACTAGTTTTCTGCAAGAACTCATGCAAACCAGGGCGCTCAAAAACAGTCACATGATTCACCTTCTGTTTTCCTTCAACATCCTTAAGTTTACCAAAGGAAAAGCTCATTTATCAGTCGTTATTCAAATTATTATAAACAAAGTGACATATAGCAAAGATACAAGTTTGATACCTTATCAGACGATATACATTCCATATCAAAGCAATGTAATCCTGCTTCAACAGCTTGTGTGCGCACAATAGCAGGAAGACTAGATGATTCATACGCAGAAACTAAAGTCTCATCCAAGTCAAGCACTACCTAATGTTGTCAGAATATTCAATGGGTAAACACAAGAGAAAATGTTGAAGCTGACTTCATTTCAAGGCAATTAAGTAGTAATGCTTAGCAACAATATAACTTCCAGTTTTCAGTTTTGGCTCCATTTATGTGAAGCGATAAGCTTCTTTGGCAATCCAAACTATTAGAAATCCAACTATGAGCATACCTTACAGTATAACAGCCCACATACTGGATCAGCAATAATCAGCTGATAACATACTATACTATATCATAATCATAATCCAGTACAATCAAGACGCTCAACAATGATGGCAGGTTATCTAGTCACCTACACACAATGACAGGGAACAGTATCCTGAAACTATTTGCCACAGCTTCACTAGAAGATCACCTGGAACATATCGCCACCAGTTCAGACAGGAGATAATGCAATCTTAAGTTCGTACTGCTAAAACAAGCAAGCCCTTATTTTGCAATTGGAGCGCAGCTAATTGCCGATGCTGACAAGTCATAGTGATAACTTCTAACACACAATCCTGAGAAAGGGCGGAACGCCTACCACACAGTCCAAATACTAATAATTCTACAGCAAAAAATCAACTGAACTACCTGAACTAAGCCACCAAACCTCGATTAACCTTTAGATCAGCCAATCCACCTAATTGTAATCACCCCCAAATACCGTAGCATCATCCAATTTGATCAACATGCAATTCCCAACAGTCCCAAGTCCACTATACTATTTGATTGCAACCCATATATTTCACAAAGGCTCCATTTTCCCCACCCGACATCAAAAGCTCAACTGAATCAAATAAAAAGCCGAATCTTCATACCGTGAGGCGGCCCAGGGGCTCAGGCGCAGGTGTCGGGACAGGAGCCGCGTCGGCAGGGATTTCGGAGCGGAGCGGCATGAAGGCCACTTCCGGCGACGGCTCCGAAGCCGCCGGCCCGGAGAGAAGCGGGTAGCGAAAGCCGACGAAGGATAGGAGCTGGGCGCAGGAGGGCGTGCCCCGAAGGATCTGGAGCAGCACCTGGAGGAGGAAGCCGATCCACCCCACCAGTGCCCGCCACGCCTGCGACGCCGCCTTCCCCGTTGCTGCTGCTGCGCCGCCGCCGCCGCGGTCGGCGAGTACACCTCCGCCGCCGCCATGGAAGCCGGCGACGAGTTGTCGCGCCAGGTGGGGGTTGCCGGTCCGGGAGGCTGGAGACGGGGAGGATGGAAGGAAGGCGAGGCCGGAGGCAAGGCAACCGGAGGAGGAGCCGGAGGTGGTGGTCGGTCTCCGCGCCCGCGCCCGTGTACGTGGTGATTTTTGTGGGCGGGTGAGCTTAGCGGAATAGGGTATTGGTGATAGGTGTAGATTCAGATGTCCCCACATGTCAGGGATAGTACAGCTGGACTGGCGAGTTTACCGCGGGTGGTAATTATCGTACGCGCACCACGCTGTTTTCAGTTTTTCTTGCACATTTCAGTATTTTTTTTCTTTGGTACTATAAATATCATTTCCGCATTTCGCTATTTCTAGTACTGGCTTGATGTTCAGTCTGTGTTAATTCTCTATTTCTCTTTGGTGCGATGGAAAGAAAAGAAACATCGATGGCGGTACAGTGATGTTGACTCGCATTAGTAAAGCTTAAACATATTTGGATGTACTACCATCTTATCCTTTTGGCATACGCTGAACTTTCAAACCTCCTGGATTGACATTGTCTTTGCTGGATTAATTGCAGACTAGAGAAAGGTTTCTAGTCAATCAGCATGCCTATTATTATAGCAATATACCATATACTACAGAGTATACTTGCTTGAAAAATCATCTCTGTAACCATAAAGCGTGAGAAATGTTCATTGCAATTTGCAAACAAGAACACAAAAAAAATAGATGTCACAGCACAATATTCCTTCCGGCCCTGCCCTGAACACGCCATGCTCTGAACCGAAGGCATTGCTTTTCTCAGCATTTCTTTTCTTGGTGATCATACCAAAGTAGTGGTACCTTTGATCCCCTTTGTATTCCAAGAACAACCAAAAACAAGTGTGGGCCATGCTTCATGTATATTAGTACTTGAAATAGTGGTTTGGTAACAGGCAGGCACGGAGGCACCCAAGTATACCTAACCTGGGCCGGGTGGCGGCGGGTAGACAGAGACAGGACCCTCATCTAGCTGGGTTCAACCGTTCAAGTATATCCACCACGTGTTCTCGTAGATAGAAGGAAATAAAATACAGAAATGCGACCAAGGAGTAAACATCGTGATAAGTCACGATCAATGGCCCAATAGTCCATGATATTCGTTAAATGATGATTGTCATCAGTCGTGCCATGCACAGACGTGTTGTTCCAGAGAATTTGGGTGAGAAAATCTGAATTCTGAATTATTTTTTTTATCATGGTCCATCAACCAATTTTTCCCTAATGATTCAGTTATCTACAACGACCCATGCTGCCACAGAAGAATAGCAACCGTGTACCGTGCTGCAGCACGCCATATATACGCTGACTCGCTGAGTATTTGACAAGGTAAAAACAGGAAGAATCTAAATTGCTTAAATTGAGGCAAAGATGCTTTGCTCTGATATTGTAGATTTATAGTTGCAGAAGACAACTTTCATCAATTCTCATTTGCCCTCTAAAAAAATGCATGGTATGAAGCATCCACTAGACGTGACCAGCTTGTATACGTACTCCGACGGAAAGTAGTTGGTGCAGAGCAGACCGATACAATGCAGCCGTTTATGAATCACTCGTATTATGAATTATGATGTCACGCCCTGGATCAGTCCAAAAAGCTTTTTTAAATTCGTGTAGAGAAAAAAAAAACTCTTCAGGATTAGCCTCAGGCCTGAGCTAGGCCATTGGCTCTACGCCTCTACCACTGCCATCCACTTATCCCGTGACGGGACACGAATAAACGGAGAACTCGGACCTGCAGATTGCAGAGCAGAACTATGCACTGATTCAAGTATTTCCTCTATGTCGTTCTAATCTTGGAGAAATATAAAGTTGCTTAAACTTGAGAAACTTTAAATCTTCAAGATTCTTTGAATGATTTACAATTCAGAATATATAGGGTATATAAACAAGTAACCCAGTAGTTGGACGTTAAACGAACTGAAGAGGAGCACATAATAATTAGTACTGAAGAGTATATTAGAGCACTCACAATGCAGACTCTACCATGGTTTCTATCCTCATTTATTACCCCTCTATTTATTGTTTTTTTTGATGTGGCGCTATATTTATTGAGAGAGAGGAAAAACACAAGAAACCAAGTCTAACTAAGAAACAGGGTCTTCACGTAAACCAAAACAATTTGTGAGAGTGACAAGTGGGTCATGTGACATCATGATAGAAAATTACATTGTGAGAGATAGTTTCTTGACACAATGTCCAAGACTATAGAAACCATGATAGTTTCTAGCACTGTGAGTGCCCTTATACGAATTTCATATGACGATAGAAAAACTAGCTACCTTCAAATCACTACTGTTCTTTACAAGGCGCGCAGGACGTTTATACTAAGAATTTAGGCCAATCTACTTTTTTTTAAGCGCAAGAGGTAGAATCCGAGATACCAAGGTCCAAGGGCTTCTTTAATTTGGTTTGCATGCATTGGTGCGCTAATTAAGCATGGGCAGGCGGATTCCTCGAAAGGTACCCCACGCCCAACATATCGTCAAAAATGAAAAAAAAAAAACCGTACGCTTAAGAAAAGATAATGGAGGGAGTACTGTCTCAAATTCTTCATTTGTACTATAGTATGTTACTTTATGTCTCGGCAAGAGTTGTATCACACTGTTTTCTAAGGCTCCTATGTGTCGAAAACTCACTATGTTATATCAGCTTATTTGTTGGTTCGTCAATTATGTCAGCATAATAATGGTCCTGAAAATTTTATAAAACTTTTTTTTAATTAAAAACGGGTGAGTGGTCCCATCAAAAAAAAAAAAAATTATAAAACCTCTACTGGCCTAAAACATATTGGAAACTACCATGCAAACCTGACGGGCTGTGTTTAGTTCCTGAACTGTAGTACTTTTAATTTTGTTTGTGGTAAATAGTATCCTATTAGAATCAAAAGATCATCTCCTAAAGTATATCCAATTTTGTCTAATTAGTTTTTAACTTATATTTGATGCTACACAAAACATTTAATGTGATGGAGAATCTTAAAAAATTTTGCAGGAGTTTAGAGAACTAAACACAGCCAGTGTTTAATCGGCTGACCCGTCCAAGAGAGAAATAATAACGTACATCTATATCATCCCCGAGAAATAATTAGACACTAAGGCCAGTCTCAATGGAGAGTTTCACCTCCCGGTTTCCAAGATGTGAAACTTTGGTATGAAATAGACGTCTCCCTCAATGCACAGTTTCATTGCACAGTTTCATAGGCTCAAGGGTCTCACAACCTCTCTCTCATTGTATGGTTTAATTGCATAGTTGCATGGTGAAACTCTATTTGTGTCTCAATGGGGGTTTCACACCGTTTCCAACGCATGTGAAACAGTGCATAAAGGTTTCACTATGGTGAAACTCTTTCCTTCTCTCTCCTAGGGGTTTCATGTAAAAAGTGAAATTTTACTGATGTGGCGCTGTATTTAATGTGAATGAAACACTCATGAAACCCCATTAGAGCAAGTATTATGGCGGGGTTGTAAGCCGGCTAAAAATGCGATGTGGAGGAGAGAAGGGAGGAGAGAGAGGAGAAAGCGTTGTAAAGTTACGGTAGAACTTGGGGCACAAGAACCAAGAAACTATGTGAGATAGATAAGTGGGCAATGTATTTAATTAAAAAGAGCTAACTACTGTATGAGTGGGTTTGGGAGAAGGCCGTAAGGAATCTTAAAGCCGGTGTATTATAATACTTGCTCTTAAGACTGGCCTAATTAGACAAATGACTGTGTGTGTGGACAGCACCGGCGCGTCCAAGCGGAACAGAACACGCGCACGCCATGCGATGCCATAGCAACTGGAAGAACGCTAGAACCAAGAGTGCCTTGGCGCAGGGCTTTCACCTCTTTCAGTCCACACAAAAAGAAAAAGAAAAAGAAAAAGAAAAAGAAAAAGGGACCGACCCAAGATGCAGGCGCTGGGCCTGGGCCGCGGGTGCATCCAGCTCCATGCCAGCCACTGCCGCCGCACCGCTTCTCCCTCTCCCTTTCCTCCGGCTCCACCCCGTCCCCGCAACGTCATCACAAGGCTAAAAACCTGCATCGCCGCCGTGCGAGCCAGCGCCGCTCAACCCGCGCAGATGGAGCGCAGGCAGGAAGTGAAGGTTGTGAAGCTGCGGGCGGTGGAGGCCACCCCCGAGTCCTTCGCTCCGTTCGGGCAGGTCATCGGCGCCTCCCCCGACGGCGACGAGTTCGGCCCCCACGACGCCCAGCTCGACCTCAGCCGCGGCATCCCAAGGTAATCCACTACATCTATATCATCCCCAGACGAGAGAAATCCAATTCAGATCGTGTCGTCCGGACTTGACCAGAGATTCGAGCTTTTCATCTCCCTTCTCTCCTCCGCTGCAGGTTCTACATCATGCGATTGCAGGACCGGCCGCTCAAGTTCTCCAGCATCACCCACCACGCCAGCGTGACCCAGTGCCTGGGCTCCATCGGCGGCCAGGACTGGTACCTTGGGGTGGCCAAGACGTCGATCGTGGATGGAGCGCCCGAGCAGAGTGACCCGGAGGGGAGGAAGCTCTTACAGTCCGCCGCAGGGCACTATTACCTGCCTCCTGATCCAGCCGAGGTCTGCGTGTTCCGGGTTTCCGGCTCCAAGTTTCTCAAGCTGAACAAGGGGACCTGGCATGCCGGGCCATTGTTCAAGGCGGATGCTGTTGATTTCTATAATCTGGAGCTGAGCAACACCAACGTGAGTGCTAAATTACTGAATTAGACACTAGTAGTAGTTCATTGTGGTGTCGGGTGATCCTGACAGAAAAAAAAGTGTTACACACTGCTCTCTATTAGTTTAGTCTCCGTTGTTTTGTAGCCTCAACTCAATGAAGTAGTCAGCAAGTTATAAAACTGGAAGTTATATGTTTTCCTGGAGGCTGTGGAGTGTGATAGATATTTACGTTTAGTAATCAGAACACCAGAAGTAGTGTCAGTATCAGTACTACAGCCTACACACATACATCTCACTAACCCTAGGCACGGTGCTGAATCAATGTCCATGCTCTCTTCAAAATTAGCTCATATGTTTACTGTACATCAGTACGTTTAGTAATCAGAACACCAGAAGTAGTGTCAGTATCAGTACTACAGCCTACACACATACATCTCACTGACCCTAGGCACGGTGCTGAATCAATGTCCATGCTCTCTTCAAAATTAGCTCATATGTTTACTGTACATCAGTCGAGATGGATATCTCCGATTTAGAGATATCTAGCAATTCCTAATATTTTGTGTTTTGTGTATTGTTCATGTGATTCACCTAACCAAAACTCTAAAAGCCTTTTTTGATCTGTCCAATAAGTGCTAACTGCATTTCCTACCTCTTTTGTCGGACTTCACGTAGAAATTATGCCCCTAAGGACATATACTCTCGTATGCATACACCATTAGATGCATGTGTTCTCTCCTACTGCACACGCATCCCCATGTGTATCCAATGGTGTATACACATGGGAGGCATATGCTCTTAGAGGCAAAACAGAAAAATCAACATTACCCACGTATCTGATTTGAATAACCTGTGCAAACCTCATGTGTTAATAGCCTATGCAAGTAAAATTGGATTTGGCATATTGGTTGATAAATGAATTTAACTAAAAATAACCCCTGTTAACTTGCTAGTAAATATATTTGCTTCTGTTCATTTTTCGCTTATTGGCATGCTATAAGTAATCATATCGTAATTAGTTAGGTCTCAGTAGTTTTGTAATCTCATGCTAAGTAAGCAAGATATTAAACTGCAAGTTACATGTTCTCCTGGAGTATGTGATATGTTTAGCAAGCAAAACCCTAGAAGTAGTGTAATGTACTCAGTACTGCACACATAAATCTCACCGAGTCTAGACATTATAGCAATGTACCACTGTTTGGAATGCACCATGCTGATTCATTTTTTTTTTTCAAACGAACCAGTCATGAGAGCGTGCTGATTTAATATTCAAGTATAGTTTCTTTCAGAAGTAGCTCATACTATACTGTAGATAAATGGAGATGTATGTCTATGTTTTAGAGATTTCATATCTGATGTTCTCGTATATTCTTCACACGATTACTTTCCTTTCTGCCTTTTTGGGCAGTTCAGCAAGCATTATGATGAATTTGCATTTTTGTACTATGATCACTTAATGTCCTACCTGTTTTGTTGGACTTCACCTATCTGCTTTAAATAACATATGCACATCTCAAATGTTAATACCTGTGCAAGTAACAATTAACAGATTGGTTAATAAAACAAATTTAACCAAAAATAACTCATGTTAACTTGCTTATAAATATACTTGGTTCTGTTCATTTTTCACATACCAGCTTGCAAAGTATCCATATCATGGTAAATGAAGCCTTCACTTGGTTCATACTGTAATATAATGTGGTAACAATGACCAGGTTATCAGATTGAGTTACTGTCTATGGAAACTGGCATGGCAGTTCTAGAGTTTTTTTTTTTCCTGGAGTTGAAACACCTGATGGTGACATGGAGTCCCAACTACTCTAACAGCAAATGACTGTCGGTCTATAACCTGATTTGGATTATTGTTTGCTGAAGTTGGAACACAACTAAAAGTTTTAAATTTCTTGATATTTACAAGATAATTATGATGTTTTAGGATTAAATGTTATCATTACGAATCAACTTACCAGTGTCTCTCAAGGTGTGAAATTCTTATGATATGAAATTAAATTCGGTGGCTTTACCGTTCCATTGTTTATGGATGAATTCATTGTATGCAACTCAATGTTTATTGAAACTTAAAGGAATTCTCTGTTTTTTTGTAATCTGAAGTTGAGCACATAGCGTGGTATTTGCTTCACACAGCTGCATTTCTGGCTTTGCAGGTTGTTGATCATACTACACACTATTTCAAGAAACATGATGGGATAACATTTGTGGTGGAGGACTAAAAAACTTTCCTCAATCCGAACATCATTGATAAGATTGCTGGCTGATCTTTTACAAGTTTGTAGTGAACAAACAATATGTAAAGTGTTATGTAGAAATGCTTGTTCAAACTTGCGCCTCATGTTTTATGGGAACCAAAATGAAGAGGAAAAACTCGGCTGCTACTTTCAAGATGTTTGGAACTCAGACATTTGAGTGTTGTAACCAAAATGAAGGGGGAAAACTATGTCCCTACTTTGTACTATGTGTTTGAAATTTAGACATCGAAACTCATTAAACTGCCAATGATATGTCCACCATATCCTGGTCATTCCTGATATCATGGATAAGTTTCCATACTATCTATGCTATCCTAATCTTCAGGAACAATGATGACGCTCGACTACGCGAAGGAAAATCATGGCAAATCGACACACAAGATGCCGATGAGAGCATGGCCGAGCAAAAGCAGAGACGCTGACCAAACACCACGGGGCACCTAATCTCAGCCTCCGCAAGTCACCAATCACAGCAAGTCACAACGACATTGCACTCCGCAATGAATTCAATCGCGCTTGCCCTGGCGCGGTGGCAGCTGTGCCGATTTGGACGGACGTCGTGGCCGGGGATTTCGCAATTTTCGCCGATCCTGCCTTGACCCCCTGACGATGTGCCCCGTCGCGGTGCCGTGCGCGTGCGGACGTGCCGCCCAACTCTCGCGGTCTCTCCGGGTGTCTCACGGGCTCACGCCCGCGCCGCGCAGCGGATAGCGCTAGCGCATGGCCACGCCCCCCATATAAACATGCCGTGCCCTCGCCCCCTGGTTGTTTTCGTTGCACTTGTCACGTTGCCACGCCTCCACTACCCTGGAATCCATACATATCCGCACGGCCGTCGCTGCAATAGCATCGCGCTCTGGCCGTCGCCAGCGCCCATGCTAACTCCATGACGCGCTGGCCGATTCCAGTTGGCCGCTGCCTTGTTAATTATAACTAGGACACTGATTAAAGAATTGATTAACTAGCAGCAGGATTGCAGTATGTCTATGTCTATAATTAAGCAGGGATCGGCGCACGCAAAAGCAATCGGCCAAGGACAAAGCACAAAGCGGCAGGAGAAGGGCCCGGCTCCGGCCCCGGCCGTCCTCCGTGTCCGGTGGCTCAACTCGACCAAACAACTGCCCTTTTAAGCCGTTCGTGTTCCTGACCCCCGCTCCCCAACTAGCACTTGTCGTCTGTTCTCTCTGTGTGGGGGAGGGGAAGGAGAGAAAAGTGGATGCTCCAGCGAAGCGAATCGTCGCCATGGAGAGGTCTCTCGACAGCTGCTACTCCATCAACGACGTTACTTACAGGTTCGGTTCCTAGGCGTCTCGGTTATTTCTCTGCCGCCCTGGATCAAAACATTTCAAATCCATCTTTGATCCTCGCTAGGAAGTATGGGATATTTCAATTGCCCTTTACGGCTATTCGTTATCTTTGCTCTTCGCTAAGTATGTGGTTCTCCACAGAGAACCGTAGTATTCGTGCTTTGTCCTCAAGTAAACTGGAATCCGATTCTTATGATCGAGGTTGATGCGAATTGTCCCAATCATTTTCCTTCTCCTATAATCCTATTGGCCTCTGCAAGCTTGCTAAGAACAAGTGGAAGCCCCAATTCATATTTCATACTCGAAACCCATACTAGGTGTGTCACTCTTTACTTAAGGACTAAGGTTTTGATTAGGGAAACTGAGAAATACAACTGCCAAATTCTCTGCGAAAGCGTAGATAGAGATAGCATTCACGCCCTCGGCACCAGCAACTGCCGGGTGGTTTTCCTGGCTGGCAACATGCATGTCACTCACACTCGCCCACTGTTTACTGGCAGCTGCGGGTACTGCGGCTACGCGCTGAACCTGAGCTCCTCGGCGCGGGACACGGCGGGCATCGGGTCCAAGTACCGCAAGCAGATCAAGAAGGGCGTCGTCGCCTTCGTCGCGGTCGACGAGGGCCGGTTCACGCTCACCGACGAGGTCACCTGCATGCCATACTTCCGCTCCGCCCGCTCCTGGGGCCTCTTCAAGAGGCGGGCGCGCCTGCTCTGCCGCAAGTGCGGCGGCCGCATCGGCAACGCCTACGAGGAGGAGGACGACGCCAGGGTCGACTACAGCTCCTCCAGCCTGTTCGACGGCGACGGCGACGGCTCCTCGGATGACATGCGCCCGAGCTCCGCCTTGGGCTCGGGACGCAGCAGCATCGTGTCCAGCCAGAAGAACTACGTGATCAAGATCAGCGCGCTGCAGCCGTCGTCAGATGATTCTGTTTCTGTTGTTGTCCCCTTCACGCATCGATGATGCAGGTGTCCATGCTGAGCCGTGTTCTTCTTCCAGCTTGGTCGTTGAATTTGAATTTTGCTGCAACCTGGGGATGGGATGTGAGCGGTGTATGCAGTGCTGGAGGAAAAAATGCAGCAAGGGAACATCTGGGCATGCCTAGACTTTTCAGAGGTTTGATCATCTGCATGCTGCTTTCAGCCATCTTGCTGTTTGTAGTGGCTCTTTGTTTCCTCTGTACATTGGTAAGTTTACAGCGACATGGTTGTTGAAATTTTGGTTGGTGTTAGGAAAATGATTAAGATTGCTTATTTCGATTGATCCATAGCATTTGTATTATGTCATGGAATTGCAATTTTGATTAGTCTTATCTCATTGCATGCATGTGCGAGTGATTTAGCTTTCTAGCTCTCTTCCTTTCTTGAGAAAAAGCATTTACAGGTACAATGATATAATTTACTCATTAGTATTTGAATTTTACTGTAGATATCCAAATTACAAAATTAGGGCTTGTTTGGTGCATCAAATCCTACTTATGATTCTCTACTCTATGGGAAGTGATTGTCCGAGAGAAGAGAAACTATGGATAAATATGGTTCTCTATGACAATTTCTGTATAGAAATTGATTATAGGCAACCATTCTAGTTCATTTCACTGAACCACTTTATGGAATCAATATAGAATCACATTTTTTGGGGTAAAAAGCGGTTTGGCAAATCTCCCCTACCCACAACCAATGCAATTTCTTTATTTATTAAGGAACTTATATATGCAGCAGCTCACTGAGAATAAGGACTTGGAAGCATACGTTATACATAGTCAGGGGGTCAGGGGCACCTGGGCTCATACCAGTAGTACCTTAGTTGGATGACATGGTTATGATCCACAAAAAAACAATATGCAAATAGGAAAAACAGCAGCTATTTTCTTAAATGAATTCTAAGCCTTAAGGCGAAGTAGAATAATGCTAAAAATCATCATTATCATATACAACAGAGCTCTTTAGCTCCAGCGGTACAAATTTCAGGTATCCCTATTTGCTACTGGGCATACATACATTCAATCGAGATAATTGAACAATATGTTGTAACAATAACAATCAAAACAAGTAAAAAGAATTTAAAAAACATTTAAATATGACTGTGGTAGTTTACACTATAATTCTGATTGGACGGGCTATTGTGTTGGCATTGGTTTATTCTGCAAGAAGTGTCTGAACATAATCAAAGCTTGTCGAGGCCGGTGCAGCGGCACTTCATGCCCTGCACCTGCTATGGTGACAAGGGTTAGTCCTTTGTAAACTTGACTCCAACCTCCAACCTGTGACATCAGAAAAATAGAAATTAAGGCTAAGTTGGAAAATCAATTCTGCTCCAGAATTTTCTTAATAGAGCAAACTGGTCTTGTACTGACCTTCCCATGGTCATACCAAGGGTACCAATTTACCACTGTTGGAAGCTTGAGAGCATCTATTGAGTACCTCGTCGCAGTTACAGGAACTACAGCATCTGTATCCCCACTGTGAACAGGTAAAGAGGAAAAATGCACCTAAGTCAACAGTCAATGCAATCCATGATAATACAGCACATTACTTTGCATGAAAACTTAGTTTCAGAGAAGGTACAAAGTTTTTTCCCCCAAAAGAGAAAAGATTCATTCATAAGTTAAAACGTTTGGAGAAAGCATCCGTTTACACAAGCAGCCCAATACCAATATTAAATGGTAAAATGATATTACAATTACAGAAATACAGAACATGAAATTACCTATAGATAATAACTAATGATATCAGTCACCTTTAACTGACCAAACTATGTATCTGATGTGAGCACACCCGGTAAGTTGCTATCATGAAAAATAACACAAGAGAGGCTAAAGCAACTGGTGTCTGGTGCTCACCTGAAAACCCAGATCTTGATACCAGCTGCTATCAGTTCTTGGTAGATTGGAAGCATAGATCTCGGAGAATCTGCCCAGTAGGATCCAACAATATCGCTGTGACAGATAGGGTACTTGAGCTCACATGTCTAAAAAAAAGAACATCAAATATATGTATACTGTCAAGTGCAATCATTATAACCTGCATGTTTGCCAAGGGTAATGAATTCCAGTTGTATTTGCATGCATTGCCATCTGCACTTCTGGCCTGTTGTAGTAAATACCTGCATATCTCTCAGTACAAGGATCATAGGCTCTGGACAACCAAGGCTGTGGATGGAAACATGTAATTAGACATAGAAAGCAAATGACCCAAATTTATTCTTTGATACAAATATAGAGTGAATCAAGTTTAGAAAGCAATGTTAATGAACAATAATTAGGAAAAAGAACAAACATAACTTCGTTCACAGTATAGATTTGCGGAACACTGTATCCATTTATTTCATAGAAGTACATCCAATGTAATTGTCCAATAAGTGCAAATGCACATTAGAATCGACAATCAAGTGTTTGATGTCACAGTTGGATAAATGCACTCTGTGCATAAATGCAAATTTGCCCGCAGCAATAACAAACTCTGTATATTTCCTTGTTAGCGAATCTGTTTACTCCATCCAGTTACCTTATGTACCATTGGCTGTTGCCAAAAATAAAAATTGTTTTTATGATGGACCTTTCTTGCTCTTTTCTGAACCACTACATCACAAAACTGATTGGGTTGACAGTGTTTATGCTCTGTGTTAATTTGATATCTAAATGGAGATACTACATCATTTTACAGTAATTGCATCATGCTTGACCATCTGATAGTTTCAGTAGCATCTGGCGATTGACACATTGCTCTCTGCTGAGTGTGCATGATCTCAACAGTTAAGGAATCACTATTTCAGTGATTAAGAAATGGAAGTCTGGAAAAGTAGATGTGTGAAACAATATCGCAGCAAGATTACTCAGTGGAAATTCAAAAAGAAAAAGCACTTACATAGCGTCCACCCAAGCCAAGTTTGAGAGAGGCGGTGTCATTACATGGCTTTGTATTCAAACTATAAGGATCAATATTGCCTTCTTCAGCACTTGCTAGATTCAGGTTCTTGACACAGTCAGGTGAAGGGTGTTGCGAGGATTCAAGCAAGCATGTCGCCTTCAGGTTGTGATATGTCTTGTCAGAGATCAGACCATGAGTCCACCAATACTCAAAGGTACCAAGGTAGTCATGGTAGTCATCAGTGACTGCATTGCCCACCTTAAATTTTCAGGAATTGCAACACTTCAGAAACAAGCCATAAATGTCTCGCAAAAAAAAAAAAGAAACAAGCCATAAATAAAGTGGAACTAGTACAGATAAATCGAGCCTGAGATTTACCATGAATCCTTTGAAATTAATTGTCGGATTCTGAATGCCCTTGTTCTTTTCATATATGAGCTGGGCTAATTGTGGAACGTAGTGTCCTGCACGCATCAGGGGCCAAACAATTCAACTCTTTCGCACTAAAATGAGCCAGACCAAACAGAATTCAGAACTTGTGACACAAACTTTACCCGCATAACTTTCTCCAGCAATATAGAACTCCCTGTACTTGTACTGTGGGAATCTCTCCAACCAATTCACGAGGAAAGCATAGGCATCCAGTGCTACAAGACAAGACAAAGGCAAGTACAAGAGGTTGGTACCTGAATTCTTGATCAACCAAGGTAACTGGATAGCTCCCACAGGAACGGCCATGAATCAGTTTTACCTGTCTTTGCATCTCCTGCGGTGTACAGATCCAGCGACGAGTTGGAGTACGAGAACCCCACGCCTGCCGGCGATTCCAGGAAGAGCAAATTGGCCGCTGCAGTCAGCGTGAAGCAAGCAAACCGGAAACAAATCAGCCACGCATCCGGCACCAGCAGCATTGCAGAATCGATTCCATGTCCAACTGAGCTCAAGAGCACGCACCCTTGTTCCAAGAATTGGGGTTGAGGTAGAGCGTCTGGCCGTCGGGCCTGATGCGGAACGGGCCGACCTCCTCGGACGCGCCGTAGCCGACCGACGAGCAGCCAGGCCCGCCGTTGAGCCAGAGGACGAGCGGCGCGATGGGCCCGGCCGCCGGCACCGCCTCGACGAGCCAGTAGAAGAGCGCGCGCCCCCGCGCCGGGTTGACGGTGACGTAGCCGGAGTACTGCGAGAACCCCACGTTGGGCGGCTGGCCCGGGAGCTCGCGGATCCGGTCGCTCTCCTGGTCAGCAGTGGCCATGGCCGCCACCCCCAGCAGCACCACCACCAAAGCCGTGCATTGGTGACCCATTGCCATTGGGGACGACAAGCAGCTCCAATGCCTGGGCATGGGCACCAGAGGCAAGCTGCCAATGCAGCTCTCCCCTCCCCTGCAGAAACAATGGAGAGGCTGGAGTGGAAGTGGATTTCAAGCAGTGGGAGTGGAACTGTGCTTGCACCCAGCACAGTCGTTGCAACAGCACTCCAGCTGCTGTTGCTGACCACTGACCAGGGAGATTGCTTGCGCAGTTGCCTTGATTTCAGTGGGGATTTTTTAGGTCCGCACGCCACCCTCAGGAGGCCACTCCCATTGACCAAGGACAGCTCAGGAGCTCGAGCGATGTCTCCTGGAAGCGTCAAAGGGAGGACGGAATCGCGGAGGCACAGCTGAGCTGACCTCGTCGGGCTCTGACCAGCGCGCGGCGGGGTAGGTGCGGGCAAGTACAAGCCGAATGTGCCAGATTTCCTCACCCGCTTCGATGATTGATTGGCTCGCTCGGGTACAGCTCAGGCGCAGGGGAACAGGGCCGGATCAGATCGCGCGCCGTACCAGCCCTGCCCGAACGCGGACGCCTCTCGGAGAAAACGGGCGGCGTCTACACCTGCGTGCTACAGCACAGCGCGGCAAATGGGGTGGTAGTGGCGCGGTGGTGGTGCCGGTGGTGCGCGTGAGGGCAGAGCCGAGCTGTGCCGTGGCCACTGCCCGTGGGGAAGGGCGGGCGGGGCGGCTGGAAATGAGGCACATGGGGTGGAGGGTCGGAGGGAAACCGCGCGGGAGGCAGCAAAAAATATTCGCGGGGCTGGGGCGCTCTCTCATTCTCTCATCTGCTCTTCCACGGCAGCGGAGTCGCGTGCGCGCATGCGTGAATGAACGTGGAAACTGGAAAAGGCCAAGCAAACCAAACCAAACCAAACGCGCGGACTGATGCTACAGGGCATGTGAGTGAGGGATCGTGTGAGCTGTTTGTTCGTTTCAGAAGCGGGGAGTGGTGCTCGACAGCGCAGGCGCAGGAACAGAGGCGCTTCGGCGGGCGAAGCCCTGATGATGATGACAAGGAGTAGAGCTATTCTTCTTCTCCCCAAAAGAACAGCAATGACCGGACCACCGAATCATTGCATCAGTCACAAAAGCAAGGATTGTTTAAGGGAGGGAGCCCCCACGCTAGAAATTTTCACTTTTAAAACTCAACAAAAACCTCTCCTTCACCTTTTGAACTGTTATGGTTGTTTGGGGGTGGGGGACTGGGGGGTGGTGCGGGACACAGCACCATGAGTCACTGGGTGTAGTGATTGATTCGGGGTGCAATGTTAAAGCGAGTGAATCTGTTTATTTATACCATTTTTCTGTTAAACTGGTCAATAGCTAGTAACAAAAATAGCTACGTAAAGATCTTGCTTAGTGTTCTATAGTCAATATACATAATATCTATAAAAAAAAGGTCTTGTGCGAAATCAACTCATTCATCTTATTTTAATTGAATGCCATTCCTCCTCTTTTAGAGTGTATTATGATCCAAGTGGTCGGTGAAGGCTTAAGCTAGTTGGGACTTGGCTTTTGTTCTTATTTTCATGTTCGATTATGTATTTGTGGCTCTTGGTTTTGGATGAGGTGCTCGACTTCTTTCTCCCAATTTTGTTGAGCCAGATCAGCTAAAGTGGCGATGATAGCCATTTCTCTATGGCCCAATTTTGGTGAGTGGATATGACAAAATCTCTTCCTTACCAAGTTGATGGGCTAATTTTTCAAACTTTTTTGTTTGGTTCAACGAAGTTTTTCATGGATCTTCCTACTAGGATCAAGAGTATTTCACATAGGGAGTGAGAAGTGTGCTAAACATGAATCTAAGTTGACTATGGGTAATAATGAAAGGGTTTTTTACTGGGAACATATCTACTCCCTCCGTTCTAAATTATAGTCCACTTTGACTTTCCTATATACATTGCTTTTGCTATGCACCTAATTATACAGTATGTCTAGATGCATAGCAAAAGAAATGCATCTAGAAAAGCTAAAATGACCTACAATTTGGAATAGAGAAAGTAGTGCAAACCAAACCTTCGTGTAACCAGGTCTCAAAAAAAAAACCCTTCGTATGCAAACTTTTAATCTGGGCCACAATATGTAGATCCAAGAGGCATGAAGTGATAACCACTTGGGAGGTGGGGGGGGATTTGCAAAAGTGTGATTAGAGCGGGTTAATTGTAAAATTAGCTAACCCTTGGATCAGCATCCTATGGCTCAGATTAGAAGTTTCAAGTTTGCATGGTTGCACAGAGGGTTGGTTTGCACCTGATAAGTTCTTTTTTTTACTGGTTTATTTAGAGAGACAACTATTTTTTCAATATTACACAGTACAACGCAGACGCCCAACACGCACGCACACTCATCCCTATAAACACATGTACGCAAACCCTACCCCTATGAGCATCTTCGAAGGACTGAGCCAACAAATCTTGAACTTCACGAAGTCACCGCTTATTCTACACTAGAAAAGAAATATAACGTGTCTAGCATGATTTGCACCATAGGCCCTATAGTGCGTTGTACCTAAACCAACCCACAAGAGTTTTGCAAACTAATGAGCTTAAGATGATGTATAAAATGTAGGGGGCAACACATGTCAAGCACAAAATAGAAACTTAAATCATAAGGTAAATAACAAAAGAGAGGAAGCTCCCATAGATGAACATTTACCCTATGTGATCCATTGCAAAACACAACCCTAGTTCAAGTTCGAGCTCCACAAGGGATATGCTCCTGATCACCGAGCCTTACTTTGGGGCATGATTTTAGAAAGCCACAAAGGTCACTACAAACCAAGATAAGTGCCTAAGGCTCACAATTTGCCATCCGGCTCTCTCATTCATCAAGGTGCCGTTGTTTATGGATCTTCTCCAACAAGGAGGGGTCCCACCATCCCCTATTGTGGCATAGCTTGTCCAAAATAGGAGGACAACACAAAAAATATATAGTACTAGTAAATTTCAAAACTCTCTCTTTCAAGGTTCCTACATTCATGCTCGAATGATTTAGCCTTTTTGGAGTTAAATGATCTGCTCCCTTGTTGATGTCCTTCACTTCTAACGGAAAAACATTCATGATTTTCTCACAAAACTATTTACTGAACTAAATGATATTTTATTTAATTCTATACGCTATTGTGATATTCAGAGGATAAATTTTCAAACTATATTGCAGTGTTTCCGTGGGCTCCCTTCTTGGCAAAGAAGTTGGTACTGGATGGTTTACGAGGCTGCTACTCGATTATGTTTTCACCTTAGGTTTTTTTATTATTATTATATATCCTCACCTTAGGGCTTCGTGCGAGGCAATTGTTTTGTTTTTATGTACTCACTCAAGTCACGTGTTGGGTGTTCTTTATTTATTTTTTTCAACCGTTGTGTCACCTGTCATACATCGTTGTTCTGCTCTCCTTCCTTCTCTTTGTATAAAACAGAGTAGATCATGGTGTTCTTCCTTTTTTTAGAGACAGCTAGCAACGGTTTGCTTGAACTATTCAATTTATTTGTTATAAACTTAAATCATATCTTGGAGACATTCATATGTTATCATTTATTCACTTTGAAATATTATACAAATTACTGCGGCTGGGCTTGCAGATCATATCGCTTCTGTTCGGTGATATTAATACAGGTGTTTTTGTTACTAATTTTATTGTGATCACAATTTTTTTTCTTGTGTACGAATGCAAGGGCACAAACCCAATACTATGTACAAGCAAGGTTGTAATGGTCAAAATTACTGCAAATTTCTTGAAACAGTGATAGATAGAGTACCATTTAATTAGACAACTGCAACAAGGTGCGCTGAAATGCTCTATCCAAAAAAAAAAAAAAAAATCTATAATTTTGTCACAACGATTGTCGATTTATATGGGGTTTCAGATTTTTATGCAAAAATGTGTAAGTTCTGTAATTTTATCACAACAGTTGCCAATTTATATGGGGTTTTAAATATTTGGCAATCATACAGGCACTCTAGGTTTTTTTTTTTTTTTTTTTTTTTTTTTTTTTTTTTTTGAAACTGGCACTATAGGTTTCTACTAGTAGTTGAGAAGCAATTTTCTAACAGACTACAATAAGCGGCAGCTTAGATTTGTTTGTCACCTGCATGCATTTGTTCAACAAACTTCAGTGCCACGCTCTTCGATCAAGACCCAAATTATTATTTCTTCATCAAACAATAATTTGTTACGATTTTTACTTGCAAAACATTTAATATTTACTATTTGACACAGACAAACGTTACCGTTTATTTGAGTAACTCCTTCCGTTGTCTTAATTGTTATTCAAAATAAAATGTACTCCATTACTCCCCGGTCTAATTATAAAACGTAATTTGGTATTACCCGAACTACATTTTAACGATTCAATTATGCTATATTATAATATTATAATTGATATGATTATACTATTATTATGGGGCAGCTTGGTTTGCCCACCGCGGTCTGTTAGGCAGCCACAGCTAAGGATGTTGCTTGGTTGGTGGGTGATCCATGGCTGACCCTGCTTGTGGCACGGCTAGGAACCAAACGCGTCCAATAGACTAATGATTATTGTATATAGTATGTCCAATTATAATATTTAAGATGTCTAAATTATTGGTCAAAGATTGTAGAGTTTATATTTTGATATTCATGCGCGTTTAAACCAAGAGTTTTTGGAGTATCATGTTTGCAAGACACGTATACACAGAAGGGGCAATAGACAAGAAAAATGCGGTTCAAACAGAAACTCAAGATCCCAACATCATCTCTTATTTGAGTACGAAGTACAATACCACTTAGGACCCAACAACTAAAGTACATCAGTACCACTTCCAAAAAAAGGCAAACACCTATATTTTACATAAATACCAATTTATGTTGTCCCAGTACTAAAACCCAAACCATTCTGAAACCATTTCTTGAACAACCATTTCACATCATTAAGTGCTGAGGCTTCACTGCTCTGGTCCCCTCGAAATGAGTGACCAGGCCACAATAACAACCATTTTACAGGAACCAATGTCAAGCGTACAAGAGCTTCTACCTGCTTCATTGGCAGCAACTGCCGCCAAAGCTTGCACAGCATTTTTACCATCTTGCCATGCCCTAACAGAAACTTCCAGGTTGCTGTTAATTTTAGCAGATACAACACTACGAGAAAGTTCAATCACACCATCACCAATCACAGGCACTTTCTCACCTCCAAAACGAAGCAGGGTGATTTTCTTGTGATCAACACTGGTGCTACGGGTCCCCTCCAATAACAGGACCTTCATGCTTACAACCATGCAAAATATTATCAGTTCTAACCAAACAGGCAGCAAATTCACCCTGCAAACCATGTGGCCATGAACCACTGATAACTCGAACAGATATTGTGGCCTCGACAGAGGAAGTAATATGCCCAAGTGTAAACTCCACTGTGCTAAACTTGCTACTCCAAGTACGATGGAACATGTATGAATAAGGATCTCCTAACTCTGGCATTTCCTTAGCATGACAGCATAAAGTTTCATCATCGGGTTCAGTAGGGCCCTTCACTTTCAGGTAAACCTCAATGATTACAGGACCGTAAACACAACAGCACGGGAAGGACCTGTGAGTGCTAAATATGGATCCTGCATGCAACAATTAAATAAAAATACAAACTTAAGTGGAAGAAAAGAAAAAGAAATATCCAGCACTCAAGTAAATGGCATACTATCAAATGTAAGATAAAATGGATATTTGTTCTGCACAAACAATCATAGTATAACTCATATGTGTTCTAGCTGAATTGGTTTGGTGGCTCAAGTAGCAGGATATTTGTTCTGCGCAAAAAATCACAATATAACTCATGTGTTATAGCTGAATTGGTTATGTGGCTCTAGTAGCATTCCTCGGGTCCTAGGTTTGACTCCTCGTGGGAGGCAAATTTCAGGACGGGGTTAAAAAAATCCCTCGTCTCAAAGCACAGGTCTAAGGCTGGCTGAGGTAGTTCGCATTCTTTGTGTAAGGGTGGGGCAAGGGTTTGGGGGTTTCTTGACCTGTGTGAGAAGGTTTCCTTAGTAAAAAGACGGCTGTCCACCCCACAGGTCTGAGTTTTTATGTAAAATTCTGAGAAAGCCTTACAAACAAGGGCTGAAACGGTCAGGCCAAGAGAAGTAAATACTAAAACACTCACAATAATACAAAGAATATGACAGTAGTTTAACAAAAAAGACAAAAGGATAAAATGGACTCAGCATGTATGTGTTGGTGGGATCATATGTAAGACCTTCTCCAGTGGCGGACGGAAATCAATTCCTGCTATGTGGTGTCAGCCCAAGAATTGATGATGCCACAACACTAGAGCAGAATTGAATCTCTCCTTAAGACAGTAACCGAACCCAAAATGGGATTCGATGCATATGAATTAAACAAACATCTATGTACAGTGAAATATAAAGTGGAAGGAGAGGACAGGTGAGTGGAGAAGAGATATAAAGTTAAACAAACATTCAACAGGAGGGAGGAAAGGGGATATCTGTCCCCCTCATGGAGAGCCAAAGCCAAGCCCAAATGGCCATCCTCTTTGGTGCCTTTTTATCAGGCACAAAATCCACCACTAGACCACCCCTAGAGAAGACCTATAGGGCTTTGAGGCCTTGAGTACGTACCCTAGGGCACAGTTAGTCAGGCTCCCACCTAGTCTTCACTAGGGATGCCATAACCCACCATCTGCTCCTTGCACCAATATTATGGAGTAAAAACTTCAGTCGTTGTGTTACATCAGTATTTAGTTGAGCCTAACATGTGTGTGACACTCGAATCAGTAATTAGTTGAGGCTAACTAGTGCTTAATGATGGCTATTTCTTTGTGTACAATATGGATTTCCTTAACACAACAAAACCTCAACATATATAACAGGCTCTCATCTATAAGCTTCATCACGAAATTAAATTTGATAACCCTGAGGGACTACAGGTTAAATGGCACAGTAATTAACTAATCACATTGTTTCCAGGTAATGAAATACTGACATACATGTGCAAGCAGTTGCTGGAAGTTGGTAAACAGTGTATCAATTAGGCAAAAGTGCAGCTTTGCACCAAACAAAACAAAATAATGAATGAAAAGAGTTACTACCAACCTCCTTAGTGAGGGTTTGGCACTCGACCTTGAGCGCTGGAAGATAATATTGCGATTTCGATCAACTTTGTCGCGTATGGCAACCAGACCGAACACAGACAGAGGCCACTGAAAGCCACCTCCTATTCCTGCAATCATGGCTGAAAAGATCTGTAGAGTGCGGCAGGGGTAGATTCTTCCAATTGGAGGCTCATCAGTATAGCGCATAGGGGGGATACGAGCTGCAAGTAGTAGGATGTTTCGATTAGTTTCATATCGAGTTCAATAAAAGCAACAATAGTAGCAGGAAGAACAATACCCATCATGTGCAAGTACGAATTATGATAAAATTTCAGTATAGTTGTTTACAGGTCTACTAGCTCTGATTCTATCTTATCCATAATCAAAGACCCCATCAGACATACATACTTCTTCTGTTGAATAATAACTACACCTATCACGAACCAAAGTCGACCTCATTACATTAAAATAAAACTCAACCTAATTAGGATATAGATAGATGCAGATAAAATGGAGAACTTACTGGTGTCATGCAAGGATCCGTAGCGGTGGGAGAAACTAAGGTCCCATCTTTTGCGAAATCGGAGAGCCTCGAGCTCCGGGTCGTCGTTGTCCTCCTCCTCCTCATCCGATGCCTCTTCCTCCCCCTTCTTCAATACTCTCGGCAAAACTCTCGCCAAATCCACCTTCCACCCATACATTTTCGCATCCGTCCTCACCGGACGTACCCCGTTCAATTCATCCAGATGATCCCAAAACGCATCCTCTATAGCTAGACGATCCAGGGCCTGCCGGGATCTTTCTTCCCGTAGTGCTAGGATCTGCTGGGATTTTTCTTCATGTGCTAGGAGCTGCTGGGATTTTTCTTCATGTGCTAGGATCTGGTGGGATTCTAACTCAGAATCAGGGCAATCTCTCTTCCTGGAACCCTCGCTCATCAACATCTCGGTCCCCTTCTCCATCTCGCACTCTTGAAAGCACGGGCCAAGGTAAAATCGCCGCCGCCGCCGCCGCCGCCGCCGCTCGACGTCTGGGTAGGAAACCCTAATGCGTTCTGAAGAGATGAGATTGGAGATGTGGAGACGTAGCACCTCTTGGTTTTGTGGAAGCACAGCTAAATGGAAAACTATGTAAATCCTCGTCACACAGATTTTCGGCCCAGTAATGAACCTCGCAGACCGCAACCGCATAAACTAAACGGCGGGCCTCAACTGTACAGAACTCGAATTGGCCCCAGGCCGCGACAAAGAGGCCTAGCGGCTGCACCCACACGCGCGAAGTCCGAAAGGCCCAGGCACCGAAGCCGAGCACGATGGCTTTCAGCCCGCTAGTAGGAGGCTGGTGCCTGGATTTTTATTTATTATTTTCAGATTTTAAAATAAATATCCACTGAGTGCTCGTGGATTGCTATGGATTTTAAAATCCATACAAAACTAGGCATTTTTCCACTAACACATACTCCTTCCGTCTCAAAAAGAATGTAAATCTCGTTTCCCAAAAAGTCAAACGATTTTAATTTTAACCAAATTTATAAAAAATTACTAACATTTGTATCTCCGAGTAGATGTAGTATAGAAACATATTACATGATTAATATAAAGATACTTATATTATGACACAAATATTAATACTATTTTATATAAATTTAGTCAAATTTGAAATTATTTGACTCCTCGAGGAGATTAGATTTACATTCTTTTTGAGACGAAGAGAGTATATTAAAAAAATATCTTGTGCATCGGGGTTTTGATTTGATTGTAGTTAAGTGTATATGTGCGTTGGTACGGGTAAAGTAATTTGTCATCCCAGTTGGTACGGGTAAAATAACATGTCATCCCAAATAATTAACATCAAAACGACATTTCCCGGATCGATCCGACTCGAGCTCACTGTCTCCATGAACCCTAAATCCCGCAATTTCCCGGATAAGCTAATTAGAACTCACGCTCACGTGTCCCATGTCGGTGAATCACCAAGCTTTAATTGCAAGGCTGGTCCATGGCTATTCAAGAATGGGGGGGGTCGATTCGGGAGAAGAAGATCGAGGGGAAAAGTTTGAACTTCGGGCAGAGGGAAAGGGGAAAGTGAAGGTTGCACGCCGCTGGTGGCGGTGCTTTTGCAGAGTGGGCCCATGGGCGAGGTAAAATGCCTGAGCAAAAGGTTGAATCTTGGGCACATCTTCCAAGCAAAAGTGAGAGACGGGCGCGGATCTCGGCCGAATCGATCCAATGGTGCAAAAACTGCCTTCGAGAAGGTGCCTTCGGGATATGCTTTACCTCCCTCCCACTCATTCTTTTGCTAGGTTGTGCATGCAAAGTGAGTTTGGTAGTGATCTTTGTTCATTGCTTGCTTGATTGCATTTAGTGGGAATTGAAGATAGTTATGGTCGGTGGATTTCTTATTACTCTTGGAGAGTATTGCTCCTAGCCAACTTGAAGATTGTTGGAGATGTTGGCAAGAGGAGATTGTTCTTGGCTACATCCGGCTTATTTATAAGAGGTTCTTGTGCTGCTCTTATCGGAGTGACAAAAGAAAAGGGATAAATTCAATCCATTAAAGAAAGGATTGGAAAACGTTTGTTGGATTCTTTTCAGAAATTGATGTCATCAGGAGCGAAGGAGGTTTTGATTAACGCGGTGGCACAAGCACTACCAACATATGTAATGAGTGTTTTTCAGCTCCAACTAACACTTTGCTATGAACTAACGAACTTAATTCGTGAATTTTGGTGGGGTATAGAAAAAGACGGGAGGAAAATGGCTTGGCTTTAAGAAGTGATGCGGAGGTCTCGGGAGGGTTGTTTAACCAAGCCCTGCTCGCCCGGCAAGCATGGCGCCTCCTTACATTCCCGGACAACCTTTCTGGTAAACTTTTGAAAGCGAGATATGTCCCCCGTGGCCACTTGCTTGATACTGCTTTTTTTGCTCCAACCCATCTCCAACTTGGCAAGCAATAATGCATGGACCAACTCTTCTGAAGAAATGCATAATTTGGAGGGTGGGAGATGGAAGAAAAATCATCCCAGGTTCCTTAGGGAATTCTCACACAGAGTTGTCTAGAAGAGGAAGAAGCCGACTTCACTGGGTTGCTGAGCTGCTAAACTCCGATGGTTCGGATTGGGATCATAGTAGATTGCACAACTATTTTTTCCCTCCAGATGTTGACATCATTTCATGAATCAGGCTCTGCCTTGAGAAGAGCGGATGATTTTGCCGCGTGGCAGCCAGAAAAGACCGGGATGTTTTTAGTGCGTGGTGCCTACAATTTAGCAATTATGGAGAATATACGAAAGCAGTACTCACTACAGGAGACGCGTCCTCTCGCCGCCGAGCGCGCTCCGCGACTCGGCAAATGCTTAGAAGCACTCTCGCGAAGGCTTCGCCGAGTGCCACACTCGGCGACCCGCACTCGGCGAAGATTTACCGGCGCGAAGCCACCTTCGCCGAGTGCCAAAGTATCGCAGCGGCGAAGGGTTCGCCGAGTGCCGTGTCGCACTCGGCGAACCCGGCGTCGACCGTTAAATATGGAAGGGCCTTTGCCGAAGTGCCAAACGTCCGCACTCGGCAAAGATTTGAATATTTTTAAATCTTTGCCGAGTGCGGATGTGGGCACTTCGGCAAAGTATTTATTTTACTAAAAAAAACAAATAGACTTTTTGCCGAGTGCTTTGCATCGAGGCACTCGGCAAACCCCGCCATTTTTCCTCGGGTTACCCGGCTTTGCCGAGTGCCGGCACTCGGCGAAAGCTGGGAATTTCATTTTTTTTTTTTACATTTGCTTGTTTGCCGCAAATCAACATATACATATACCGTAAACATTCATATATACATCATAAACCACATAGATCACCGATTCACATATATAATCCACATATCTCACAAATTCACATATATAATCCACAAATACCACAAATTCACACATATAGTCCAACATCCAAACAAAATCCAACATGTCCAACAACCAAACGGAATCTAACATGTCCAACATCCAAACTACATCCATCAGAATGCAACATGTCCAACATCGGAAATGAAACCATCACCACGACCACCTCAACTTGACGGCCCCCGAACCGTGGCCTCCCCGGTGCGAAGAGCCCTCACCTTGCCCTCGGATACCACGCCGCCGTCCGCGGGCGCCGATCGGAACGATCCACCCGTGGTGTGGAGGCGCGTGTGGAAGCCCGTAGTGTGGCTGGCTGGCCCGAGGAGGAACGCCACCTGGCCACGTGTCGCGTGGGTCGGGCCGACCGGATAGGCCGGATGGGGTGGAGAAGGGCCACCTGGAGGAGTCGGGTTCGAACCCGCCGACTGTGGCTGCACAAGTGTGAGGCGATCTCATTAGTACCTGCAGGTGAGCCGCACATGCCAAATAAATGAACAACAACATATACTCACCGGAGTCTGTTCAGGAGGAGGAACGGGAAACGGGGGTGGAGCGAACAGCGAGGGAGGCAACGGAGGCAGGGTCACACCCGGGATCTGGAGGCCCTGGAAGTAGCTCGCCACGTCCTGCAGCTGGCGCACCGAGTGCTGCGTGATTGCCTCCAACTCCCGCCGATGGGCCTCTGCCTGGGCCGCCTGCCTGGCCGCAAACTCTTCCGCCTGGGCCGCCTGCCTGGCCTCCAGCTCTGCCATCCGGGCCTGCAATATTACAACCGTAACATTGAAACAATGCATAGGTAGCGAAAATGTGTAAAACCAGTGAACGACCGATGAAACGAAGGTTACCCGCATCGTCTGCATGGAGCTCGACTGCCGAGGTGCTATGGGGATGTCGGTGGAGGTCGTGCTCCTTGAGCGAATCACCCTCAGCCTGTCAACAGAGGACGGGTCGATCGCGCTGTTGGCCATCCAGAACCGGCCGTGCTGCTTCCCTCCTCCCAACCTCATCACCAGGTCTGTGTCCAGGGGCGCGGTGGCTGGATCGAAGTCCTCCCCATAGCGCTGCTTGGCCGCCTCGGCGTACTGGGTAAGCTTGGGGTAGACGCTGGCGTTCTTTGTGACGCCTCGGGCCCCTTTCGCCGGGTCGTAGACGTTGGCCGGGTCGGTCGCTCTCGCATTTGTGAGTCAAGGCCCACCCCGCGTACTCGCTGACCTCCTGGTTTTCATGCGAAGCTGACTGCGAGGAGAACACAGAGATGGTTAGAAGTGAAGAGATTTGAGCGCTTGAATAAAAATATCAACACAATCGTACCCATCTATCCATATACACCGGGAGGGGCACGCTGCCTTGGTGGTGTGGAGCGCCTTGCATCTCCAGGCGACACCTCCGACGGAGACTCATGTACTCGTACGTCTCGGCCCAAGAGCCACTTGTCCACAATGGCCTCCTAGCGATCCTTGTACTTGCCGCACCACTCCGGACACATCCGCATGACATAGCAGAGGATTAATGGAAGTCCGCTTATTTTTCATTGAAGAAATCTGAATAAATGCGTTCTCTACGAACCTGGATGTCTTTGCTCCCATGGTGAGGGCAATCTGATATGTATTCTTGAAAACGTTCCCATGCCTCTGGAATAGATTCTCCCTTCTGCTGCTGAAAGTTGGCAATTTTTCCACGTAAGGCATTGGTTTTGCCTATAGGGAAAAATTTTGCTAAGAATGTTGTTGAACATTTCTCCCATGTGTCTATCTTGTGTTCTTTGGAGTAGAACCATTGCCTCGCTCTTCCCGATAGTGAGAAAGGGAATAAGCGGGCGAGGATCATGTCCTTGGGAATGTTCTTGATGTTGATGGTGGCGCCTATCTCCATGAAAGTCTGGAGATGAGTGCTTGCATCTTCATGTGTCTTTCCTTCAAACGGGTTAGCTTGCACCATGTTGATGAGGCTTGCCTTGAGCTCGAACTCATGATTGATTGTAAGTGTAGGTCCAGTGCGAATGTTCTCGATGTTTGGAGCAGAGAACTCTCGCAACGTCTTTTCAGGCATGGCTTCAGGAACTTGGTGTTGCTTTTTGGGTTGACTTGATTCAGATGATCAAAGTGTAGTGAATCACAGTCAAACCTGTTAATACCCTGCGAGTAAGATAGAAAAAGAAAATAAACGGGTAAATCTGTTTAAGCAGGGATGCTAAGTAGCAAATCCACACTTAGTATTCATCTATCAATAATCAAAAAGAAAAGTTATCAAAGTCTTCCCCGGCAACGGCGCCAGAAATGCTTGTTGGTGTTTGTTATGCTTACAGAGAAATTATAAATCCGCAAGCGCACGGATATCCAGTGAGCATTTCACCCGGGGAGGGTTTTAAATATCGAATCCACGAGGAAGACAAGATTAACAATTCATTTGATTAAGGACAGTGATAGAAGACTAATGAGATTCGGTGGTTTAGCATTTTACTTAAACAGGGTGAGCCAATAAAAGATAATAATGATAAGGTATATGAGGCAGTAGAGAGGTGCACGTGGTGAAAATAGGATAAGATTAATTCCTAGTTAGATTAGGATTGGATTTATGACAAAGGTACAGTTCTTATGTAGCATACAAAAAATTTACGAAGTGGTTCTAAACAGGCATAGCATAAGATCATATATAAATCAAAACCATAAATAAAAATGTGTACCCCGAAGATTACTTAAGAAAATCAAGAACGAAACAAGATAAACCCAAGAACCATTATCGACTAGTCTTATATACGGGGGATGGATTGCAAAGGACTCAATAGTCTTTGTCACCACTACGATCTACCACACGACCCGGCATATAAGGTGAATCCAAGAAATAAATTATATCTAAGCACCATGCTTACATACTCTCTATTACCTAGCATACGTTTGTAATATACTAGGAGCTCTACGAATAAGTACTTCGAATTACCATGAATAATGACTATATCAAATATGCTATGACTAGAATAAAGTGTAAGTAAATTAATTGCATACATAATAATTAAATAGCACGAAGGTGTATGAAAACAATAATTATATTGATCCATAGTGTAACTTACTGATCCAGAACCGGAGCATACACTCTCTCTTCTCTAAACCTGACTTTCTATCTAAACTAGGCTCTAGATTAGAGCTATGAATTAGCTATCCTATCTCGTGGTGTCTCCTCGTCTTCTCCTGTCTTGGCTCTTCCTTGATCTACTTTTTATTGAACGTGAAGCTTTAGATCAAACTTGAATTGATTTGACTTGATGGGTCTTGGGCTGTTTATATATGGGTCTTCCTCTGTCTCTTCAACTTCAACAGGCGATGTGGTATTAATCCCGTGCTCCTACCGACGCCATCGGATCAAACCGACCATAAACGTCCGGATTAGATCGCGTTTTGGAGGCGGTTGAGGAAGGTTCCAGAGACCGAGCTGACTCGGCAGCCTGACAGGGCCGATCGGCCCCATTATTGGGCCGATCGGCCCGGGGGCTCTCCCTCCGGGTCCCGTCGGTTGTCGCGGCTCGGAGTCTTCTAGATGATGTTTTCTTCGTGCCAAGTTTCGTTCACGTCGGGGTAATCCGTAGCCTTTCGGACTTGTTTCGAGTTGGATTGCGTTGCGTTACGTCGGTCATATGCCACGTCATTTTTTTACGTTTTTTACGTTAAGTCCCCGCAAATCACAACTTACCAAAACTCATGGAATTCATTAGTAGAAAACCCTAATAAGGTTATCTAATTTTATTTTAGTTATTTTCCATGAATTGTTGATGCATAAAAATATGAGTTAGTGAGCATCAACAGCGGCACTCGAGGAGGACGTGTGGACAGGTGTCTCTTCGCACCGAGTCCGAAGTGCAAGCGGTGTGGCCCGACGAGGGGCTGGCCCGACGACGGCCCCCGGCTGGCCCGACGCTGGCCCCCGCCTGGTCCGACAACGACACAAAGTCAAGCCTCCTCGTGGACGGACGACGTCGGCCGCGCCTTGACGTCTCCATCGCCAGGGGCTGCTCGTCGGCCTCCTCCTCGTCGGCGTGGGGAGAGGGTGGGGGTCTCGCGTAGAGGGATTGGATCCCCTAGTCGACGTTGCCGCCTTCCGCCTGGCATTTTGTCGAGTCCCTGCAAAGACAAATAGTAAACCAATTAGTATTGCAAAATGAATGAAATATAATTGAAAGGTAACAATAATAACAAAATAGTATTACATGATTTAGAAATTATCTCCCCGAATGCCTAAGGATGGGATGTAGTCATCACTATCGCTACCACTATTGTAATCATCAATGTCATCACCCTCATCATCGCGCATCGTCCTCGCAAGTGCATCGCCCTCCACGCCGGCTCCTTCGGCGCACCGGCCTCCATCGTTCAAGAATTTGCGGGTCCTTAGCATCCCGCACCTCATCACCCTCGTCCTCATCGATGGCGTTGTCTACTTCCATGCCCATCGGCGAAAAGAATGTCTATCTCCAAACGTCCTTCTAGCCCCTCGGGTTGATAGAACTCTTGAGTGTTTGGGTCGTGGTTGTAATCATCATCGTTCGAACAGGCGCTTTTACCGTGCTTGGCGATACTGCCGCACAAGGTACCAACCCGCAAGGTCCGCGTGTTTTTGGCACGCCCATGGGAGGTAATAAACTTGTGTGGCGTGTATATTAGCCACAATATAGACATCCTCTCCTCCATATACGGAATCTCGTCGAATTTCGACTTGCCCAATCGTAGGGTCCACTTTCGTGTCATCGGGATCGAACCAATGGCATTTGAATACCACTAGCTTGAGCTCTTTAGGACCCCCGAAGTTGAGCTCATATATTTCTTCGACTATGCCGTAATAGTCCTTCTTATCCAAGCCGGGCGTACGAACTCCGGTGCA
Source organism: Hyparrhenia diplandra (assembly GCA_015847255.1). Taxonomy (NCBI): domain Eukaryota; kingdom Viridiplantae; phylum Streptophyta; class Magnoliopsida; order Poales; family Poaceae; genus Hyparrhenia; species Hyparrhenia diplandra. The sequence continues at coordinate 78,751 of JADLZK010003027.1, forward strand.
CGTTGTTTTCCGGTTGGGCCGACTCTCCTCGTAGCTTCTCGTGCGAAACCGATAGCCATTCACATCATAAACGGTGAACGAGTTGACCCTACGGGGGAAGCCATTGCCCAATTTTTAAATCTTCGCACATATCGGCATCTGTGCGGGCCTGCAAGGTCAGGCCACGTAGATCGTTACATTATATGTTACTAGGACCAAAGTGGAATATCAAAGCCGGAACGAGGTTAGTTGGGTGGTACCTTTGAGCAGAACCAGGAAATAAAATCGGGTTTCCCATTTTTTAGAAGATTGTCTTCTTGTTGCAAGGTAGGAGCCACATTCCCTCTCCAGTGTTGACCAATAAATTCCCTGAAAAAACAAGGCCAGAGGTTTAGGGTCGATAGGTGGAGGCCAGAGGTATGGAACAAGCTCATTGAGAACTTACTGCTGATAAGGAGCAGTTTCATCAAGGTTCAACAACACATAGAGCATGATAGTGCGCCACTCATCAAAGGACAAGTGCTTGTGGGTAGCTGCGCTTCCTCTTCTGACTTGCCCTCTGAAAAGGCTAAGGTTCGATGAACTCTCCTCGGCGTTGTAACGAGGGGTAGGATTGTGGGACGCGGAAGTTTCTCGGTATAGTACGCCTGTGTGAAGGTCGACACCTCCTCCAGAATGTATGCCTCTGCCACGGAAGGCTCAATTCTGGCTTTATTCCTGCATTTTCTCCGAAGTACCTTGAGAGCCCTCTCAATTGGATAGCACCAACGGAACTGCACAGGCCCCCCAACCGTGCCTCACTGGGCAGGTGCAAAATCAGGTGTTGCATGGACAGGAAGAAGCCTGGTGGAAATATCATCTCTAACTTGCAGATCAACGCAGGTGCAGCACGCTCCAGATCAGCAATCGCATCCCGAGATAACTCCTTAACACAAAGCTGGCAGAAGAAAAAGCTCAACTCTGCCAGGACGCGCCACACTGGTTCGGGGAGGTATCCCCGAGTCATCGTAGGAAGGATCCGCTCAATCCATATGTGGAAGTCATGACTCTTCATCCCCAGGACTTTCATAGTTTGCAAGTTCACTCCTCTACTCAGGTTCGCCGCATACCCGTGAAGGGTCGAGATGGGGACTAGAGGGGGGGTGAATAGTCCCTATAAAAACTAATCGCGAAGGCTAACTGAATACAATTGCGGAATTAAACTTATCGGTCTAGCCAAGACTTCACCCCTCTAACTAAGACTCTAAATCACTTCACAAAAGATCCTACACAAGAAGAGTGAAGTGACAAGCCTAGCTTGAGCTCCTAATCAATTCTAGTAAGCACAAGCACAAAGCCCCTAAGCTCACTAGATGCACAATGGACAAGGCAACACACGCCTAACCCAAAGGCTCAAATTACCTAGCTACACAAGCTAAGCAAAGTAACTAATCAAGCTACACAAGCTAGATAGTTACAACTAGTCTACTCAAGCACAAGCACAATATATATATGAATGTAAGAACAAAGCTTGTGATCAAGAGAATGCAAACCACCGCGAAGTGTGGACACAAGATGACACCGGTGATTTTTTACCGAGGTCTCGGGAAGCTTGCCAACTTCCCCCTACTCCTCGTTGTGTCGACCAACACTTTTAGTGGTTCCACGGTTTTGGCGAATCACCCGTGATGATTCTCAAGCTTAATGGCCAGTGCCAAATCCCACAGCTGGGAGCTCGATCGAGACACTCACCAATGTGAGTTCTCTAGCCAATCCCTCAATAGGGTACCGTGTGAACCCACACACAAGTGTGGTAGCTCAATGACACGCTCCACTAGAGTTGCTCTTCACGATCCCCGCGAGGTGAGCACGAACCTCTCACAATCTCTTCTTCGGAGCACCGCACAATCTTCTTTGCGTGCTTCACGAAGCCTCTTGCCACCAAGCCGTCTAGGAGGTGGCAACCTCCAAGAGAAACAAGCACACCGGCTTGCAACACGAACACCTAGTGCCACGAATGCGATCTCTCAACGCAACGCACTAGGAATCGATCTCTCACTCAATCGGATGAACAATATCAAGCATATGTGAGTGGGAGGGCTCTCAAGCACCACACAACAAGCCACCAAGGCTAGAGTGTGCTCAGCAACCAGCCAAAGCCGGCCACACCTTCTATTTATAGCCCCCAAGCCAAAACTAGCCGTTGGGGACGAAACACGAGTTTGCGGCCCGGCCGGACGGCCGACCGGACGCACTGAGAGTCCGGTCAGCGTCCGGTCGCCGCTTCCGGTCACAACCGACACGCATAACGGCCCACAGCCAACGGCTACCGGCGTCCGGTCATTTTCCGGTCGGCACCGGATGCGTCCGTCGCGGCGTCGGTCCTAGCGTCCGGTCAAAACCGGCTGCGGGGCTCTACGCGAGCGCACTGACCGGGGCGTCCGGTCGGACGCCGAAGCGTCGGTCACGCTTCCGGTCGGTGCGTCCGGTCCTTTGTTTTCAGCGAAAAACTTCACCGAAACACCGACGCCTTCTCTTCGACATGCTACCCATCAAGTATACCAAACTTGAGCACGAGGAATAGCATTTTTTCATCTCCAACTTGCATCCGGCGCAATAGAAAATATGCATCTCATTTTCTCGAAAGCGCCGAATCCCGCCTCGCAAGCTCGGCGGGAGGATGAGCGATTCCCAAACCTAACTCAACCCTGCAATCACCACCGCCTTTGCAAATGTGCCAACACCACCAAGTGTACATCACCATGTGCATGTGTGTTAGCATTTTCACAAACATTTCAAATGCCGGGTTAGCTCTTGTCACGCCACTCGATCCTAACACGTCGCAAAGTTAGATCGCACAAGTGGCACTAGATGACCGATATGCAAACAAGTTTGCCCCTCTTGATAGTACGGCCATCTATCCTAAATCCGGTCATAAACTTCTCTAAGCACCAATGACCGGCGAAATGAAATGCCCTATAGGTTATACCTTTGCCTTGCGCATTTCCATTCCGCTCCATCTCCAAGTGTCGATGCAACACATGCACCAACACGATCAAGAATGATATGATCCACTCCATATCATCACATGACCTTCTTGGTCCATCGATCTCGACCTCACTTGCTCTTCGCCGCTATTGCGTCGGTCCATCGGCGCCAAGTCCAGTGACTTGCCCTTCACACTTGCAACCGGTCCTTCAAGCCAAGTCTTTGTCTTGATCTTCACCACCTTGGTCACATGATTCCATGTCATGTTTCATATGCAATAAGCTCCTTCATTGCATCATCACATGTGTGAACTAATTCCCTGTGTATTATCTCAATGACACATATTAGTTCACCTAGTGTTGACACTCAATTACCAAAAACCACAAGGGACCTTTCAACCCATCAGGGAACGATAACGTCTTCATCCACTGTAGCACTTCCTTCCTATCGGCCCTTTTGATGATGTAGTCGGCCGGGCCCTTTTTCCATCTCCTCCCAGGGCTAGGGGTCTCTATCACTAGCTTTGGTCTATCGCACAGCATCTCTATGTCAAGTCTAGCTTTAACGTTGTCCTTTGACTTCTGAAGGTCCATGGATGTTGCGAAGAGTGCCTCAGAGATATTCTTTTCTGTGTGCATTACATCGATGTTGTGTGGAAGAAGAAGATCCTTGTAGTAGGAGAGATTAGTCAAGCCCGATATATAAGTCCACATGTGTGTCCGACCATATCCAACAAAACCACCTTTCTTTTCATCGATTTTGAGACCAGCTAGCTCGGCAAGGACCTCTTCACCGGTCATAAACTTTGGGATGGGATCGGTGACTTCAACACCTTTCGTGAAGTGCTTTTTGTCTAGTCTGAATTCATGGTTCTCGGGCAAGAATTGACGATGTTTGTCAAACGAGGAATACTTGCCACCCTTGAGAAGTGGTGAACTGCATTTAATGCCTTGCATGTTGGGCAAGGGAACCTCCCATGAACACACCATCCGCTGAATATGCCATAAGCCAGGAAGTCATGCATTGAATATAGGTACCACACGTGCATTGTAAAGTTTGTCTTTGTAGCTCGATTAAATGCGTCGCACCCCATTTTCCCAAGCATCTTGCAATTCATCCCACACTGGTTGCATGAACACACCCATATTGTTGCCGGGTGCCCGGGTATTATCGGCGTCAAGAACAGGTGCTTGAGCTCAAACATGACACGGGGAAGATTGAGGGGGATCACAAACACGGGCCAACAAGTGTGCGGGGGCCGCCGGTTGACCGTATGGGTTGAACCCATCATTGCGAACGCTACACGTACATTTCGAGCCTCCATAGCTTTTTCGGGATGCATATTATCGAAGTGCTTCCATGCATCACCATCCGATGGGTGTACCAACTTCTCGGGATCTGTATCTTTTGCCCTTCTTGTGCCATGTCATTTGTTTCGCGGACTCCTCCGTCATGTACAGCCGTTGGAGCCTCGGTACAAAAGGAAGGTGTCGTAGGACCATCTCGGGGATCTTGGACTGTTTCTTCCTGCCATCACTACATTCTACCTCCACATACCTAGAGGCTTTGCACTTTGGACAGTGCGTTGCTTCCTTGAGGTCTCCCCTAAAGAGGACGCACCCCTTTGGACAAGCATGGTGCGACTCATCGGCATCTTTCATCCACGAAGAAGTCTCCTGTGACTCATACGTGTTCTTCGGCAGGACGTGACCCTCTGGAAGCATTTTGCCAAGAACTGACACCAGGGTGTCGAAGCCGTCTCGACTAATGCTCAATTGCGGCTTCAACGCTATAAGGCGTGAAATGCCATCCGGCCGTAAGCATTGTCTTCGTGAAGGGGCTGCTTTGTGCCGCCTCCATCATCTCGTAGAACGCCTTTTGCGGTTTCCTCGAGGTTCCTCCTCCAATCCTCCATTGAACTGTGCATCATGAAAGTATGCCATCATATGCGCCATCCCGGCATCTTGATCATACTCCTCGAGGAGGGGGCCTCACCACGTCCTCTCTAATACGATCGACTTTGCCGTGGAAGATCCAGCGGCTATAGTTTGGGACGAATCCGTTGTTGTAAATATGTTTACCCATTTCAATCTTGACTCGCTTTTTCTTGTTCTTACATTTCTTTTGCGCGGACCACGGCATCCGAGCAGACCCTTTAGCGGTGGGCCAAATGCATGCTCCAGGAAAGCATCGGTCCCCCTAACCCATTCAAGACTCTTACTTGCGAAGCCCGTGTACATCCACTCACGGTTATCCATCCCTGTCATACGCCCATGTCGGCGAGCCACATAGCGAGCAATTGCATCTACACGGCGTTCCTACCATCTAATAGGTGAGGGATAGGTCCTAATCCCACCCGAGGATGCGTAGACAAGGTTAGCATCCATGCTTTCGAGGTCCGCCCGAGGCGAATTTTGGCACACCTCCCTGTTCTCCCGATACACGTCCTGGCGGGGAGAGTGTGTATCCGGAGAACAACGGGGAGGTCTTTGCCGAAATTCGGCTTCTCGGACGGGGGCTGAGCATGGATGCTAACCTTGTCACGCATCCACGGGCTGTCCAAAAACGTGGACAATCCAAAGCAGATACCGTCGCAGATATGCACAGATCGCATACCAACGCCCGTATCTCTTTCGGACGGGAGACGCCCTAAGCGGGTCGCGCTATGTAAGACAACTACAAGGGGCCGGGGACGGACGTGATTCATCTTGTTGACACATATTAACGTATACTTTTACTTGTCAACTGAATATGAAGAGGGACTAAAATATAATTAGATCACCTTATTAGGGCTTACAGCGACAATTTCCATGAGTTTTGGTGAAGTTGTGATTTTCGGGGACTAAACAGAAAACAAGCGAGAGTTATGAAGACATACGACT
>JADLZK010003028.1:0-26882 GCA_015847255.1 Hyparrhenia diplandra
CTCCAATGAGGATGAGAACGAACGAGGTCTGAATCCTACTCAATCCTACCCAAAAGGCAGGAGAGCGCCATTTGCTGCTGTCAACGAGGACGATATGAATATGGACGCAAGAACCGTATAGAAGGAAAGAAAGGTTCACGGGGCAAATCTGTGGGGGCGAAATGGGGTCCAGAAATTTACCAAAAAAGCAGGACGAACTCATCGCGTTCTCCTCCTTCCTAATAAAGCGAAGAAGAAGAAGAACGGAAAGGAAAATCCTGACGCATTCCCCCATTTCCCCTGAAGAGAAGATAGAACCAAATCCATGGCCAAATTTCTGCAGCAAAAGGAAGGAAGGGGACAGACAATGCAGAAGAGATTGGCTGACGGCCCTGGTCAATGACCACGAGGAACACGAGAATGGCTGGCTAACTATAGCGAAACACGCGCACACAAACACAACGGGGGAGAAAATGCCATCCTTCCCATGCCCAAGATAAACGCAATCGCAGAAATGGAAAGAATGCCAACTCTTTTCCAGCCAGTCCCAGGATGGGGATTACCGCTGCCTAAAATGAGTCCACACAAATCGAACAAGAAACGGACTTACCATGGAGAACAGAGGGAAGAATCTTGGGCCAGTCAGCTGCAGTCCCCAAGACAGAGAGATCCAGCTCCGGCTGCTCCTTCCTCCTCACCCCCACACTAGCTAGCCCTAAGCCGCCATCATTCTTCTCACCACCACATTAACACCACACCACCATCTCGCATTCCCCACGAACAGAGAGAGAGAAGAGGAGGGACAGAGAGAGGGTGGGTGCTCTCACTCACTCCTGGGCACAGAGATGGAGGGCAGCTGCAATCATGGGGTGCAGAAGGAGCAGTGTGGTGTGGGGGAAGGACCGGAGGAAGGGGGGAGGAGTGATGGGGGTATTAATTGTTTATTTATCTTTATTTATAATAGGAAAAAGTAAAGGACAAAGATTAAGGCTCATCAATTTAATAATACTTTTAGGTAAGTACACTTTGTTCTGCAAGAGGTGTGTGAATCACAATCACAGTGGGGTTACTGGTGGCTTTGTTTGGGCACAGGATGATTTTTTTTTCACTTTGTTACTTTCACTTTTTTACTGGTCCAGATGGGATATGTATGTGCAGTTCAAGGGTCAAGGGACAAGAACAGTGATGGTGATCAGACACAAATTTAAAAATTTATTCGATGAAGATTTTTCTCTCTCTTGGTTTATATGCTTGCACGGTCAGTGTGATTTAATCCGTCTGTCTGGCTGGACCAGAGAGATTTTACTGTAAATTGTTCTTGTCTTATTACATAAAAAATACTGTAAATTTACTTCTTTCTATATTTTACCGTTGCGGTTTATTTGGAAGACCAGCCAGCGTATGCGTGTCTATTGTGGGCTAGGTTGTTTAACGTTGGGATTTGCTGCTAATTTGATTGCTTCCGTTACTATTTTCTTTGGAGAAGATAGGAGGAAACGGTCAAAAAAAAAAGAAACGGTTAGAAAAAAGTTTAACATGGAATTTACTGGGTAGCAGTAGTAGACCGTGATTTGTCAGTATTTTTTTAACGGTATGTATTGTCAGATATTTTGGTCTATCTCCTTGGCCTATTCTACCAGCGTCTTTTTTTTTTGCTTCAGTAAATGATACTTATGGAGAACAAACTTTACCACGTACTACAGTACTTATCAAAAAATAATTTTGGCATTTCTAGTGTTAAAATATCTTCAGGGCCAGTAAAAACTTATAATTTTTTTTTAAGTCAGTCACCTAGTGTTCAGGACTGCAAAATGCAGACATAGTAGTATATATCTACATTGACATTGGATCCCATACAAAGGAGCAGTAATTTAATTACAGCCTGTAGTTAGCCACAGTTGTATACTTGTGTTTTTTTAAAGGTGGAAAATAGAATATATCTGTTCTTATTACAGTTACCTATATATGGCTACATAATTGAGGCATATAATCCTATAAAATATATGCACATTGGCATTGCCATATCCATCAGTTATGAGTACATAGATCCCATATACACACACAAAGGAGAGCAAGTACTCCCTCCGCCCCAAAAAAAAAATGACGTTTTGTTTTTAAAAGAAATATCTACCGCAATTATATATTAAAATAGGGTTAATATTTATATTACATAATTAGTATCATTGGAAAGATCTTTTGATCTAGTTTTTTAACAAATTTATTTGGAGATTTAAATCTTCTATGTATTTTCTATAAAGATCCAAACTTTGTGGCACTAAAAACCCAAAAACGTCGTTTATTTTGGGACGGAGGGAGTAGTAATTTACAGCCTGTAGTTAGCCACTGTGGGAGAGGGGATTGTGCACCAAACCACCAACTCTAATCATTGTTTAAAGCAAACATTTGTTGTGTTAAGCATGTGGACTAGTGGAGGGCAGGATGAGAGCTAGGAACCAGCAGGAAGATGCATGGTAGAAAAAGCCTGTGTGTGCCCACTGAATGATTGTTTATATATATACTCCTATAAAAGTGTGTATAAACAGGCACACCAGTTTCATTGCAGATTTCCAGTACATGGGTCGTGCTGTCTTTGTCTTCTTTTTCTGATCACTTGGAACCACAGTTGATGGTTGTTGTCTGTGCCTTTATATTATCCTTTTTCTATTCAATGAAAAAAAGGCCAGCTTCTAGGCTTCAAAAAAATTAGAAAGGCAGCTAATTCTATTGTATACCCTAGGACAGAGACTCCAACCGCACTGCTAATATGATACTTGATTGAACAGAGCATCACGGACCAATGTCATGCTCAGACAGTGATGAGTGTGGTACCATGACTATTCTCATGGAATATGGTCAGCTCATTTGTGCATCCATCCGGGGCTGTGTGTGCTATTTCTCTCTGCTAATAATCAAGATCACCATTCCTAAACAAATTATAACTGATGGAGTAACACATATCTATATGTAGCGGCCTGTATATTATCACATCATTTGGCTCTCACATATTTTTAGTCATTCAGAGAAAGAAGCACAATTGAAATCAATGTATCAATCATTTATGAGCACAATCTCCAAATATAGGCACATATGGTTTGTTCTAAGTCAAACCTTTTTTTAACTTCATATATTTTAATATAGATCCACAAAAGATTGTCATGGTATAGGTCGGGGCCTCCCGAGACCGGTTCGGTCAAAAAAAAAAAAAAAAGATTGTCATGGTCCGATTCATTAATATAAGAAAAATATTTTTAAAAAACTAATACATAATTGTCTTATATATGATGTGTATAGTAGATATTGCTATTCACATTTTAAAATAGATTATCAATTGGTGGAAGCTCTAGTGATTTAACTAGCTAGACAAAAAGGGTTACAAGGGCTCACAAATTTGCACTACATGCATATTGTCCTCTAAAGATTTGCAAGATTTTTTATGAATTGTGTTTTGGTTTGGCCTTAAATCAGGTATTAATATGGCACACAGCTTTTTTTTTTTTTTTTTGTGATACTAGTAAAAGACAGAGGTGACAGGAGGTTTATATTTGGAAGCCTATGCACATGCCATGGAGACATTGGTGGTGATTGATGAGATTCTAGGTATGATAGGGATACTGTTCCCAGATTCTATTATTTAAATATTTGTCCGAACCGTACGCATTGTAAGGTAGTGGAATATTATGATCAAGGAGCAAGTTTTATTTATTTTTTTCGTTTGATAACTTTATAAAGCTAATGAAGAAAAAGAAAAAAAAAAAGGTATATTCTTTGCTCTGAATGAGTCGTGCAGATGATGGTACTTTAGACCTTTGCAAATCTCAAAAGCGTGAAAAAAAAAAAAAAACGTAGTATATTAGTGCAAATTGGATATGGTATGATGAGTGTACGTAGGCGAGTGATCAACAAGCATATCATCCATGGACGCGTGTTATGTCGATCGATCTCTCAAGAGAAAAATATTGTTGGTTATTCTCTGCAAGTAAAAAATATATACCATGGTGATGAGTGTAATTTTTGCTAGCTACTTCTTCTAGAATTACATTTTTTTCTCGAAAATAATGAGTGGTTATTATTTAGGAAAAGCCTACTGTGCCTATATAAGTCACTTTTCACTTGAGACAAAAAGAGAGGAGGTAAAGAGGTTGCTTGCAAAAGGGACTGTCGGCTTGACCTTGTTGCCTCGAGCTACTTATTACACACCTTAGCTTGGGTTTCTTTGGTGCACTGTCAAAATCCAGTCATTTATTTATCTCTCTTTCAAAAGCAACTTATTATATAAGTGTGCAAAGGTTTTCGTAAGGCGACCAATATATACACTCCTCAATTTTGAAATATAAGGATACAAGTTTTTGTTCAAGTTAAACTATAAAGTTTGAGCGGATTTACATGTAAAAAGATATTAATATACGTATTACATTAAATATGTAATTATGAAAAAATATATTGCATATAGTATCAATGATACTGATTATTACTCTTCTTTTCCATAATTTTGGACACGAGATAATATATTTGATCTAGGGAAAACTTGAATCCGTTTTATTTTAGGACAGATAGAGTATATATATTGTCACATACAAAATACATAGTTTTTCTATACAACTGAATAACATACCTAAATAAATAAACACTATATGCTTATAGACACATAGTAAAAACTATATTTTTTTTTTTCTAAAAAGTCAAAGCGACTTATAATTAAAAAAAAATGGAACAAATTCTATTCATGTTGGTTGGTTGGTCCAAATCGTATCATATGTCAGTCATACTAATCCTACCTGTGCCTAGGTTGCTCCGACAACAATGCTATCTCTATCTAGACTTCTATGAGTGTGAGGTTCCAAATTAATTGCACTCCATTAAGCGCCGAATTAAATCATCCATTCATAAGTGCTAATCTCTTTGAACTGAATCATGATGATACTACAAATTTGTGTGAAGTTTATATGCCCTCTAACTAGCACAAAATTCTACAACAAAAATCTCTCTTGTGGTGATCAAATAAAGCATGCATGTTCTCTTAAGTGGAGGCATTATTAATCTCAAAAAAAATGGAGGCATCAGTGGGGAATATAGTATCATCTAGCATGTGCAATCTCGCAAGTACTACGGAGAAGATGAGTCAGAGTGTGGCCCCCACTGTTATTAAAGGATACACGTACACTGAATAGGACCCCCACACACACACCAATTGTGCCCCAACTATCATTGATTCATAGCTGTGGTTGTTCATGGGGATCCATGGATCTCTCTCTCTCTCTCATACTAATCCTTAATGTGGCACCAAACTTTTCCTACTGGAATCCTTTTAAGTACCCACATTGTTCAAACACTTGTCATTTTTTTCCCCAAAATTCAAGTAAACTAAGGGGTTATTTTTGTAATTTTCTCACTTAAACCAGCTCAACAAATTATTTACCTAGTATGGATATATTTGGTTGCACAGAAACATTGTTGTCACAACTATTTACTACCTCTATCCCAAAGAGACACAATTCTAGGTTTGGTTCAAGTCTAACTATCTTATACGAAGTTTGCAATAAAAACTCCATCAACACTTATGACTCCATATAGATATAGTATTCCATGATGAATCTAATGATGCTTATTTAGTATTAATTAAAAAACTAGTATTCTGTACAAATTAAGTCAACACATAGATGCATTGACTTACAGTGCTATGCTAGAATGGCATCCTCCGTGTGGATTGAAGGAGAGTACGAGATGAAAATGTACGAGCGATGAAGAAACTAGCCACGATTCCTCAGTCATCATATTCATATGCATGAACAACAAGCTAGCTCCACACGCCTTCTGCCTTCAAGTTGCACGTACTTGTACTATAAACCCTATAGCAAGAGCTGACCGTGTGATGGATCTTTCTCATTGGAAATGGAAGCCGTATTTTTTTTGTTCGATCCGTTTGACTCGCTTGCTCCTCTGTCTGATGAATTTATATTATTGGCGGTGGTGATTGGACGAGATCACTGCGGCGAGGTACGTCGTGATCGACTAGTTAATTTACCCGTACTAAAATTTCGCTTCATCAGCTGTACTGTACGTCAAACGAATCCATGACTTTGGATCAGAGCATGCATGTGCACACATCATGGTTAGGTAGTAGACTAGTGGTGAAACTTAATATACACTATAATAAGTATATATATAAACATGTACGTATATATTAACTATCTTGTGTTCTCTTCCCCTTGGAATGTTGCTGGCGATGCAACCATCAATCTCTCTCACAATAATTTTTGGGTTCGGATTTGGGGATATTTTATGGATAGATTCAGTTAGCTAGAGCTAGAATTTAGAAAGATTCATCACCTAATCCGATCGCGCTTGTGTGTTTGTTCACTAGCATAGAGAGGTCGGCGTCGATCGTCAGTTTGTGTATATAGTAGATAAAAAGGTGATCGCTGATCAGGAACAAGTGGCGCCTACCTATACGCTGTTGTATATATAAATACGTGTTAAACAACAACTACAGCAATAACAACCACAGGGTGTGAAGCATGCTATTGCAGCCACTTTACACGAGAGTGAAGCATGCTCTCGATCGATCGCAATTAGTGTGTGTGTGTGTGTGTGTGCAACCTCCATGTGATGCGAGCAAGCAACAGAAAGCGATGGATCTTCCTTTAATTTCATCGTTCGCCAGCCTCTACATACTGATCATCATCCGATCCACACGACGCGATGATCTCGCTCGCATGTGTAGTTTTGCTTTGCCTGTGAATTGTGATCTCTCAAGGATCAGACCCAACACGCACTTTTTCCGGATGCACGCATGAGATGCGCACATGAAAAAGCCACTGTTCCACACGTTCAAGTCTCCTTCAAACGTAAAAATAATCAGAGAGGGTCACTGACAAGTAGACGTACGTACAACATCGATCTGCCACGTTATTATTACTAATGTTACGTTTGATCTAACCTAACACACAACAAAGTGTTTCGCTTTGGACTAGGCACAATTTATAATTAATATGCAGACCGGCGCTTGTTTGGCATGGCTCTTCTTTCTCAAGTGATTAGTACGTATGGCTACTCCGTAAAAGTTGGTATCGAAGTCGTGCCAAACAGACTCTAAGCGTATGCAATTTTGACTGAAACATAGTTAGTGGTTGTTTGCATGCCTTCACTCTCCCTGGCACATAGAAAGAATGCAATTCTAGCATAGTAACATGATTAATCTTATTTTGTTTTCTCTACAACATTCATTGATATTTTTTTGCAAAATTTAACTCCTCATGTATGATAACATAAATATTTATTTGGTTGTTATGTATACTTGTCTTCCACTGACATATATATACATAGATAAAAGATGGAAGAAATAATAGATTGGTGATTCGGTGAAGATATACAGAACCGAACTGAAGATGCAAGGGAAAAGGTTGGGATGATATGGACGGCCGGCGGGTGGAAAAGCGTAGAGGGAGCAAGCTGCAATGATGGGTGCCTGCGTGCCTGCGTGTGCGAGAAACTCCTCTGCTTTCTATGCCTACGTGGGCCACATGCTGCGCAACAGTCCAGTCCTTGTAGTGGGCCCACGTCCCTACCGGGCTTCGTTCCACATCAGCATCCGTGTGGGCCCGTGGACCCACTACTTCGGTTTATCTGCTGACTCGTGAGTCCCTGACCTCGTGTGGGATGGATGTGTGAGATCGATTGAGTTGAGTAGAGATTTCTCGTTTAGACTAATTTGTTTGGTTAAAGGACTAATTTCCTTCCCAAAAAGACTATATATAGAGAGACTAAATGAGCCAAAAATTTGGGACTAGTAGTCTCACCAAGATCTCAAAAAGGCTAATGGACTAAAGCATAAATGTGACTAAAATTTAGACCATTACTTAACGCTTTTCTTGTTTGTTAATTTAGAGACTAAATGAGATTAAAATTTAGTCTCTAAGGGTCCCCTAGTCACAACCAAATATGGTCTTAGTCCTAAATTACCAAATATAGGACTAAAAAGAAGTACTAGCAATAGTCCTTAGTTCACTAGCCTCTTTTAGAGATGCTAATTGGGACTAGTGGCTCAAAATAGTCCCTAATCTCTAGTATCTAGGGTAACCAAACATGCCCTAAGTATTTACATTTTGCGCTAAAAAGAAAATGAATGTATTTAGTATGCGTAAGTATATACATTTTGCTAAAAAAAAAGAATGTATTTAGTACATGCAGAGCATAGATTTTCTAGAACAACAAACACACTTTCTGAATCTCGCAATGATACACCCTGAAAACGCTGCCTCTATTTTCGCTTTTGCAAGCATTAGCCACCTTTGAAGCCCTATCGTAATAGCATCCATTCATTCATGTAATGCACGATCGTGTCTATTTCCTCTAAAAATAGTACAACTTCGAACCAAATTGCTGTTTGAAAGACAACACCAAAATAAAGGAAGAGAAAAAAAGGCCCTCAAAATCATCCTGCCTTCTGGACTTCCGGTCCTCCAAATCGGAATGTCGGCACAAAACACACAAGGGTGCAGCCTTCCGCGACACGGGTCCCTGTCACCTGTACTGTATCTGTATCAGTGCGCTCCAGAATTTTCAGATAGAAAAAAAAAAAGGGAATTCGTTGGACAGTCAGATCTTATGATTTTTCAGTTGAAAAGACTGGCAAACTTCAGCTTGTTTTGGCACACATGCTTATTTTTTCGAAGAACAGATAGTCTTACACTCAATGTATGGCATATTGGCATGCACTGACTCATTTGTCCATCTTGTTGTTCTTGTTGTTAGCTGAACTCGAAGAACAGAACACGAGATGTATCTGAAGCCATCCTCTCCAATCTCCATGCTGCTGATTTCCGGTGGCCACCGCGTGGTCAATCATCCATGGCCGCCGGCCAATCATTCCGCCGCCTGGTTGGTGAGGCCGGCCCGGCGCCGGCACGGCGGCACCACCCCATCTGGTTGGTGCTGCTTGGTGGCGCCCATGGCTCACATGCTCCCAGGTTTGTCTCTTTCGGACAAGGACATGCATCCCAGGCAGGCCTGATCAGGCCTGATTGGCTTCCGTCGCCTGAGCTGTTTGCGTTGCCACAGCACGTTGCTGCCACTGTTCAGGGGACAATCGACACATCAACTCTTCATGAATCTGGGTTGCGTTGCCAGGTTTGCAGCATGAGGTTCCATGAATCTGGGCACTAGTACACTGTAACAAATGACAATGCCACATAACATGGATAGTATCAGGATATGGCACCAGGAATTCTGACCATTGGCCTCAAGAAGAGCAGTGGGTAGTGGCACCAAAGAATTTCAGAAACAGCTTCATGGACTTAACTACTGAAGGAAGAAGGAAGGAAAAAGAGATAATTTATTGTTTTTCTTGTAGCTGAAATGATAATGGTCTTATTAGTGCTAATCATAGGCAGGACTTTAACATAACATGCACCATAAATTAGCACTAGGTACATACATCGGTTCAGAACTCAACTCATTGTAAGCTAGGCATATATATCTACATACAGCACAGGTTTATTAAGTATATATTATTATAAATATATACGCCGACGAAAATTTCTCACGCTATCTCATCTCTAGCTAGCTAGACAAGGCTCTTCATCTTACGCCTCAGCCACATTGTCCTAATATCTACACTCAGCGAGAGGAAAATCTCCCGGTTGCTCGCGTCCAAGAAGACGTCTGGCGCCAGCGACTTCTCGACCGGCGACAGCTCCGCCATGGCACTCATCACCTCGATGCACCGTGGGATGCTGAACCTGTCCCCATGGATCTCTGGCTTCTTGCTCTCTCTCGGGGCGATGGCATGTGCTTCCATAGCATCAGAGGTCCCGTCCTCGCTGGGCCTCCTGGAGAAGCGCCATATTTCTCCACGCGGTTCGTCGACTGGCCTCCTGGAGAGCTGCCAGGGGGATGGCTCGGGACGTACCTGAGTCAGTGGTTTAGGGTACAGGTGCCCGTTCATGGTCTGGACTTCGACGCCAACTAGAGTCTCCTGTTGGAATGAAGACTCCCTAGACACTGGAGACGGAGGTATTGGGGAGAGTTGTCGATTCATGTAGAAGTCATCTTCGTCGTCACTTGAGTCAACTTCAGTCCCATTTCTTTCATGCAGTATAGGTGCAGCAACACTGCTTTTACCATCCAAAATAACGCCTACTGCAGAATAAGAATGAGAATATCCTAGTTTCAGGAACAGATTCAAATTGCACATTGAAATCATATCTTTATCCCATTAGTTAATAAATACCAAACAAGCAATCATCTGTGAAAAAAAACATGCATGTTACTCTTTATCCGAACAAAATATGTGGTACAGGAAAACAATGTAACATAGCAGGTTAACTTCAAGATATCCAAAACTACCAGACAAAGTTTACCCTCCCTTATTTTACTCAATGTTCAACTTTCATCCCCCAAAATCACACTCCTATCCAATTGTTCATTTTTGTTCTTAATGGTGTTAAGTGTAATTTGAAAGGACAATTTTGCTCCGAGGTAGAAAGTGTTCAGTTTGTGCAGTATATCAGGTCTCTATATGTTGCTATCAAATAAATATCACACCAAAATTATGTTGTGAGATACCAAATATATATATGAGATTATTTAACACGAATTGATATTTTAGAGTAGAAAATCAATTGTATGTTTTCCATTTCAGAACATTCAACAGCAGCACTGAAAGAGTACATACATAGGTGCAAATTGCCAGATTTCAGAACTTTTGAGCTTAAATAAACATATCTAGTCGAAGTGGTGCATCCACACTACTGGCACCATGGGCCGTTGCTCTGTTGTTGCAGAGCACACATCACCACTCAATATCAGTCATGACACCTCACCACCTTATGAGCTGTTACCACAGCCATCCATCGCCGTTAATGAGTTCACAGCATGGGAGCCCTTCGCCTGCAGTTGTCACATTCTGCGCCTTGCTATTGCCCACACCCACGGTGCCACTTGGTGCAGACACCAAAGCAACATCACCGACCTGGCACCGCCAACGCCATTCATGCATAGAGCATCGCCTCCGCTCCTAGACCCTGTGCCCTCCATGTAAAGCATCAAAACCTGTGTCTTCCCACGACGACAAGGGCCTTTGTACAGCTCTCCTGGGCCCATGACACTCCCACAGAGAACACCCATGCTACTCCTCGCCCATGCCGTACTCAATTGGTCCGATGACCACACAGTTCTAGCCGGAACAACATCAGCATCGCCATCGACCGAGCTGTCCCACGACATAATCGAGTGAAGCTTGCCCATGCGTCCATGAACGAGCCTGCCCCTGAACCCTCCTTAGCTACATCTGCACCGTCACAGGCGCTTTAGGGTTTGGGAGGCTAGGGATAGGGAGCAGTGAATGGATGAGTGCCTGCCCCTTGGCCAGATGTCCGTTGGATGGCAGTGTCATTTTAGGGATGAAAGTTGAACCTGGTGTCAACTGTCAAGTAAGGGAGAATGAACTTTTAAGGGCCATAGAAAAAAAGCCCTCATTTTACCAGTGTCATATAAGAAAATTTCTCGACTACACTTTGCATACCATACTACATTACAGTCTCTAATTCTATATTAAGACAGCACTCCAACCAGTGAGCACTGACATGAAGTCAACTAGGCACTTCTCTGCAAAATTTACCAAAGTATATGCAGTTCTTCAAAAGAATTATCAAGAAAAGCATGCTTATCACTTCTTATCAACTTGAGATAGCATGCCTTCTTATCCTAGATATTGTTGCTGAGGACTCGCTGCTGTTCTAATGAGTAATGACCCCTAGTGGTCTTGGACCAACCTTGCAGCTAAGACTAGCCAGCTCCAAGCTGTGCAAAAGGGCCATACTAAGCTCGATGGGGTTGGCAGTCACCTTTGTTAGAATAGCTCCATAGCCAAGCTTTGCCTACAGGAAGCTACGATGGTTGGCTATTATAACAAGTTGTATAGATGGTTCTAGGATATGAATTCTAGTTGTAGGGGTTAATTAAAAGATCGGTTACCTTCAAACAGAACAGTCCCTGTCTCTACAGATAAGAAAAGGGGGTAGTGCAGGCCTGCTAGGAGTTGAAGAGCCTTTGACCATCTGCCTAAATCCTTTAATACAATCACGCACCAGGCAACTCCTGAAAAGGCTGCTCTAGCTAGGAAGCTAACAAGGTACTTCATAACCTCTGTATTCAGATTCTAATGTCTATACAAAAACAATAGCTTCAAGAGCAAGATAATGAACCTAGTCATGCTTACTCCCTCTCCCCCTCTCCCCCCTCTCCCCTCTCTCTCTCCCCCTCCCTCCTCTAACCCCTCTGGGCCTTGGTAAGATTGGCACGGGCAGTAACATTGGGTGACAGGTTCTATTGGTGCAGAGTTCCTGGCAACACTATCTAGCTGTTCCTAAGAATGCTAGAACATAAAATTGTTCAAAACAGTATCAAGCAATGAAAAAAATCACAAGTCATGCGAATAACCTATCTAGTTGGGAGTTAAGGAAGAAGCTTGTGCAATACTAAGGTATCAAACAAAATTAAACTAGAAGATATCAGATGTAAAACTCCCACTTTAAAATCATTCAATAGACTCCATTCCAGAGCTCCTTAATTGCATTACCTTTTCTCCCATATGGGTTCCTACAATCATCGCATTTACAGTTGATGGAGCATCCTGCCCCTCCCTTCAAATTACAAAAAAAAAAAAAAAAAATGTTTCCTTAATCACAAACTGTCATAATGAAAATGAAAATTAACAGGACAAAGCTGAATATGGAACCTGATAGCAGTCACAGTACTTCTTAAGGCAGCCTGACTTCTTGCAGGTGCATTTTCTTCTGATAAGATCCATAGGGGACCTTATGACTTGTTCCTGAAGCTAATAAGTAGCAGGATCACCAAAAAATTGAGAAAGAGTATGAAAAGATATAGATAGGCTGATGTAAGAAGAAATTGATACCACTATGTCTTGACCAGCCTCTGATGTTTGGACAGGTTTCAGAGGTAAAACCGGTGCAGTCCGTGGAGCACCTTGCGGTTGTGTCTTGTTATGACAAGGTTCGCATCCACATGATTCAGTACAACGTGACCCAGAAGCAAAGCACACACAATAACTGTTACAGAAAAACACACATAATGATTATACACAAAAAGAGAACATAAACTAGAAAGAAAAAAAAAAAAAACAAAGCAAGGCACACAGACATATGCTCAGGTGTGGAGGTTGCACGCCAGTGCGTAGGCAATGGCATGCGCTAGGCTTCCACAGGGCCACATGTGTGTACATAAACCAGCCCAGTTTGCTTAGCAAGTGTTTTCAAGTCAGCGGGTCAATCACGATTAGTCCAAGATTCATCAACATATCGGTAACTGGATGTGATCAGGTACATTGACTTCGGTTAGCATAGACAACAAGTAGGCCAATACCATTCGCAATTAGTTTGCCTAGTCTGGGCGACCGACTTGCAGGCAGTAGCACTAGCATGAGCTTGGCAATTTTGGCCCAATAGTATATGAGCCCATTAGAAACCAATGTATGCATATATTGCATTTGCAGCTCTGTTTTT
The DNA here is from genome assembly GCA_015847255.1 of Hyparrhenia diplandra. Taxonomy (NCBI): domain Eukaryota; kingdom Viridiplantae; phylum Streptophyta; class Magnoliopsida; order Poales; family Poaceae; genus Hyparrhenia; species Hyparrhenia diplandra. Next base: position 13,503 of record JADLZK010003028.1, read on the forward strand.
ACCTAAATCCAATCTATTTATTCTCTGCAGTCTCTATTCCATGTTCTGCAAGATGTTAATGCCCTCAACATATGAGTTACTAATAAGGTTTACAATCCAACAAACTAGGAGTAGGCAGCAAAGCATGGGCCAACAGGACAGCTTGGTCAACTAGCCAACAGACTAATCATGCATGTGTAGTTGACTAGCTGGTAGCAGTGCGGTGCCCAGGTAGGCAAGTCCACCTGACTTTATAACTACTCGAAAACATTGGTTCAGCATTCATCTTTATTGCAACAATGACATGTATGTTAAACCCTCATCAGCAAACTCAGCTCTCCTCACAGGATGAGTGGTACACAGCATTATTACATCCAAACACACCAGAAAATGCAGCATGCTCTTCTTCCACTGTGCAACCTCACAGTAGGATATTTTTATAATAAAACGAGAAGCATTGGCAAACTCAGAACTAACAACAGAACCAGCTTCTTCTCATTAATCTATATCGAATTACAAACTGGACTACTTTAGTTACTGAAGAGCTCAAGACGCTCAATAAAACCACAGCATTTTGCTAGTACTAGACAATGTGAAAAATTGACTGAAACAAAAATTAGCACCGTACATTTGAAACATGCAAGACTAATCAGATCTAAACCTGCCTAAAACAACACTGAATTCGTCAGCGACAGCAAACCAGATCAGCAGCGCATCGAAATGGTAAAGACATGCTAGGCGCACACGGACGACGACGACGACAAGTCGGACTGAAAGAAAAAAAAAAAGGTCGTTTTTTTCTATAGCTATAATACATGCCGCCCACACCTCATTTCATCCCATGGTGAAACACTGAAACATATACTGCGGGCAGGGGCGAAGGAAACGATGGCGGGAGAGGGCTGCTGTCAGTAGGCCCGGGGTGAAAGAGGGAAACTTACAGCTTGAGGCACCTGGACTTCTTGCAGCTGCAGGTCTTGCACCCGTCCCCGTCCTCCGCCTTCCTCCTGATTCACCCAGAACAAAGGTGCAGAGTGGGGGAAAATGTAAAGCGGGAGCGAATCGCACGCAACGAACCAAAAAGAGGAAACCGGAAACTTTGCGGAAAAGGACAAGGCGCACGCACGGACCTCCTCTTCCTGTCAGGTTGCCGTTCGCCTCCACCAGCGCCAGCGCCGGCGCCGGCGCGGGAGCTGGAGCCGGCGGCGAGACGGCCGCGGAGGCGGCAGGAGCGGCAGGCTCTGCGGCGGTGGCCGGGGTCGGGGTAGGGACCGGCGCAGGGACCGGAGGTGGCGGCGGAGGAGGCGGAGCAGTAGGAGGCGGGGAGACGCGCGGGTCGTCGGGCTCCGATCCGGCCGGCTCCGTCAGCGGGAGATTCGGCGGCCCCGCTTCCAACTCAGCCTCCGCCTCTGCCTCCGCCTCTGCCTCCATCGGATCGGGCGCCGCCGCCGCTGGCGGCAGCGCCCCGATCGGCGGCTCGGGCGGCGTGGGGCTCGCCGTGGCGACGAAGCGAAGGCGAGCGAGCGCGTGAGGGGTGATGATGAGGTGCGCGGTCGGAAGTCGGAAGGGGAGAGGGAGGGCACGCGAGAAAGGAAGGAAAGCCGAATGGAGTGGGGGTTAGGGGTGCTTTGAGATTCGCGCGCGTTGAAGGGACGGCTGTGATCGGCCGTTTCCTCCTTGGATCGGTTGGGTTCCGTTTCAGACCCGGGCTTTTTTTCTTCTTTTCTCTGGTCACAAAACGTGATTAGCGCACACAAACACGCGTAAAGCCGCTGCCTTTTTCTTTTTTGTTTTGGCAGGGTGTGATTGGTAGTGGAGTGATTAAATAGTAAATTACTAGCAGCTGAAATTCCAAAAATCCTACGCTTTAGATAGATTAATAATAATTGAATTTTGTGGTGTGCACAAATAATAATTGGATCTTGTGGTGTGTAGATATAAATTCCCACAAATCCAAGAACGAAATGAACAGTGTACTTGGGTTTTGCAGTTATGTGGTCTTCTGCACTTGCCGGCACGCTATCTCTTGTACTATAGTTCATGCTACATCTACATCACCTTTTGTCTCTTGTTCAAAAATATCACTTAGTTGGACTTAAAAGATACGATAACAATTAGAGTGATGATGATGTATAACAGGTGGTGAAAAAAGATTGCCTCGAGTCAGAAGCCATCAGTGATGCTATATCTGAGGAAGTGTTGTTTAGAACTCAGAACAACAGGGATGGACTTCATTATGTACTCTGCATTACAGGATCTACAATTTCCTGGTGACCCTTGTGACCGACCAAGGTTACTGATTTTTGATATATCCGGATAGTGACGAACTTCATCATCCTGTACCTGTAGTATGCATTATGGGATGTACCATTTCCTTGTGAGTTGTGACTGAACGAGCCTGGCAATTTGGCATGTTTATTGTGCATATTCTAGCCAAACCCACAGATAAAAAAAAATAAGAAGAAAAAAGAACACATTGGTTTGGTTCACCCCTGGGCTTGGTGCATGCAAATTTCCGTCAAGGTCCATGTCGTTATCGATGGGTGACGTTCTGACGTTGGTCATGGTCTCATGGATACTATCGCGTTCGGACATGCCGTCCTATGGGACACGAATGCGCCAATTGGGACGTCAGCATGCTCCATTGGTGGCTGCACAAAAAATGTTGCCAAGGAATTGGGTCAGTACCATATAATTGGGTCAGTACCATATAGTAGCATGTTACATATACAAAGGAACGGAACGTACAAGGGTTTCAGCGGACGTCACTACTCGTTGCTGCTTACCTGACAAAGTGACAAGGCTGAGCTCGTCCTAGACGAACGGAGCCGCTGGGTGCAGAGCAGGCCGCCAATAGGAATAGGAAGGTTGGTGGATGTACATTGATGTTTTGGGTTTTCTACAATTCATCCAAAACCTGTTCTGAACGTGCACTAGATTGTTGCCTCTTGTAAACTCCTTTTCCTCTTATTGAAAGACATGCTTCTGAAAAATATATACATATGTATAAAAATAAACAGTTTGACCTTAGATAAATTAAGTATTGCAGTTTAACCACAGATAAATAAAGTCTGAACAGTTTTTGCCACCAGGTACGTACAAATTCCACATTTTGATCCCACATAATGAACATAAAATTATACAGACATACAGCCACAGGTAACACAACAACGTCTTTGATCTAAGACACAATTTACCAGCAAACCAAATGCCACCGGTGATTCTGGGAGGTAGAATTTTGCCATCACACAGTGGATTATTATAGCAGTACACAAATAATCATTGATCAAGAGAAACAGAAATGGTGAAAGAAACGAAGCTCTCGCTTTTGTCCATATCACAATCTGATGGTATGGTAGATACAATCTGGTGCAGTCGGCGGGTGGGCGATCTCATGAACCAACAGGAAGGGCCTGTACAGGAGGAGACACATTAGATGAGTTGAGACAGGGAAAGGACTAACATCTCAACAGGAAGCAACGGTAATTAACAGCAATATAGAGGAAAAAGAAGTTTACCAAGAGTGACAAACGGTTGATAAATTCAAAGGGGCTGGCAACTTGCCCTTTGGATCCCTCGTTGTTTCCATCACCACCAAGGGAAGGGAAAGATGGGATGGACTTGAGAATCAGCCTCCTGCCGCTCATAGAGATTGGAGAAAGTCCAGTACCCATTCGTGGGGAGAGATTAAACTTCTTATTTGGTGACACAACTTTAACAGAAGTTTGAGGAGACAAATTTCCCTTCAGGATATCTGATGTGCTATTGCCAAGGACCATTTCCGCATAGTTTTCGAAATGGGGATAGCACAATGTCAGTCTTTGGAGGAGCTTGTAAGTTGCACAACCGAGAAGGATGTCCAGTGAGTTTTGTTGAAGATCGAGGTTTTTGGAGCTTTTCTTGGAGCTTGGGGGTGGAAGACAAGCCAAGGGTCTGGGAAGAGCAAAATGTATTAGAATTCAGTATATTACAATTACAATACTACATAAGAGGCAGGATTCAGAGTAACATATGTGCATTGGGCAAATATATGACATACAAACCTGCACTCCACCATGGAAGGTGTGGTCAGTACATTCCCAGCAGGCGCCATCAGTAGTTTGGTAGATGACAAGCTGTCTATCAATTTCACTTTTTCTTCTTTCAAACAAACATTCTTTTCTTCCAATACCTGCTTAGGTTCCTCTATGGCTAACACAGCCCCCTTTGAATCAAGTTTACAAAAAAAGGGACTTTAGAGAAAATAGTAACTTTTTATGGATAGCAGAATGTACAGACATGCTTAGTTTGGTTACTGAGACAAAAATTGAAATAGCTAAGCTAGCCATAATCTCCCAGCTGCAAACTGAAGCAGCATAACTAGATTTCTACTAATGCCAATGGTCACCACGGGTGATTTAGGGACTACAAAATTGAAGAATACTCCAAATTAAATAAGGTAGCAAGAGCTATAACTCCTAATAAGTGCAGTCTTCTGCCTTAATACTTAACTAATTAACAGAGAGCATACATGGTATTACATTTTCAGATTGAGAGATCAAAACAAGGTCCTAAAGAGAACTCAGTAGAGTCCAGGCTTCATGTGAAGCTATAACTAGTACTATTGATTGGAAATAATCTCTTAGCTGCTTTTGTAACTTGTGTGTATAATGAATATGACATGTGGGTGCAACTATGATCTTAGAGCATGCATGTTGATGTTGCAGTTGTTTATAAAACAGAAGTTTATGAAAATAGATTTTGACTCACCTTCACGCTTCCCAAAAAGCATTCTTACAGCTGCGATCGGGCAACTTATGGAGCATCCCCACACGCCCCTTGATGAAGAGTAAAAAGCGGGTAGATGCATAAAAGGATTAAGAAAAGGGGAAAAGAGCATTAAATCAATGCAGTTGATTAAACCTGACAACATTCTACAGCATAGATGCCGACTTCTTTGCAATTACATCCTCTTTGTGACGAGCTGAAGTAGGAGTTTTATTGAGAAGTCCTGCAATATTGAAGACAAACAGACATTAGCAACAGACAAGACTGGATGAAAGTACCAAGTACAATAAGTTAGTGTCTCTTACCCCTAATTCCAGACCAGGCTCAGATGCATGAATTACTTTTAGGACAAATGCTAATGGGATAGCAGATTCAATCTGTTGTCGATGCAGTGAACTGTTTCTCCGTATGACTCAGTTGTTCAGGACAGCCGATACATAGAACAAGGCTCAGAACAATATACTCCAGCAGCAAAACACTCACAGTAACTGCATAAAATTAAGATATCATGTAACAGAAACCAGACAATCTATCAGTGTAAAGACAATTAGCCTAGAATAGAACATGAATCCCTCTCCCCTCCCCTTCAAAAGAGGCAGAGCATTGAAAACTAATTCAGGGAAAAGGGTAAACATTCGTTTTGGAGAAGGATCAGACACTCAGACCAGCCAAAAATATGAATACAGAAACTCTTGAAAGGAAAGAGCATGGAAAGAATACGGGTAACTCTTGAAAAAGGATCAATGTTTTGAACCTAGTTGCAGGAACAGAGCGAAACATTCATTAGAGAGTCAGACAGATGGCAATGACTCTCAAGTAAAATGGCAAGTGAAGGGTGCATCATTTAGGGGAGGGATAAATCTAGAACAGTTAGCCAAAAGAAATTAGCATGGCACGGAGTTTTAACGAATGGGACTTTTTTATTAAATAAGGTAAGATGCCATTGTTTTTGTAGGATTATGTGACTTGACCTATACTTGCTGGAAAATACATATCACAACTAAGTCCTGCTGTTATCCCTGATAAAGTGACTAAACCGCAAGAATAGAATCTATGATGATGATATCCATAATGAGGAAAACAGTGTTATTCATGAATGCAGGAATAATCAAGGTAACTAGGTATAGAGATGACTGTAACTCGAAACTTGAAAGAACACCTCAGCAGCAACTTCATTAGGATTGATAGAACTATTAACTGAATGTCATCATTACTAGCCTACCACAACTTGCTTGTGACTAGAAGACTGTTATACCTGTTGTTTTCTTTAACATCTCTGCGCAAAACTGAAAAGCACTTAAAACAGTATAGTGGCAGACACACCTACATGGTTATACATCTTTGTCCAAGGAAAAACACATGAATGGATAAAATGATTAATCATTTTAATCCTAACCAGAGTTACTCAAAAGTCATAAACATCAAAGCACCTTTTTAATACAAATGATACCTAAAATGAACCAAATATTCAAACTTACAGTTTCAGGCATGACTTCTTACTAAACTACAACGCTTGTATGAAGTGTCATCACCACTATTATCAAAACTTAGGCCTGCAAAAATACTATTTGCATTTTCATGAATTTTCCAATGAAATAGTGCTATTTGACCTAAAATAATAGCCAAAGACATAGTACCCTTTCTTCTTGGGACTACCCTGACTAGAAGCTTTCCAGCGGTTGCAACATCAGTCTGTTTGAGTGAAATCATCAATCATATCGTTTTTGTCTTTGCTCAGAAGTGTGCCGGAGAAGATCCCACAGGGACTATCAAGTTACTTGATTCCAGTTATAGTAGACTGAATTTTTCGAGGACTATTTTCTCTTTAGGTATTGCAGCAAGGTGCATCTCAAGTGCAAGCCAATACCAGGCAATTTACATGGAGGGGTTCTAGAGGCTTTGAGCTGTTACCAGAAATAGTTTTGCATTTGGGGTAGTTGAATTCACAGGAAGATGATCTGAAGCTTCTTGTTTACACCTTTATTACTAACCCCAGCCTTTTCAGTTGAAAAAGGCTGTGCTCTACGCTGCCTAATGAAATGCTGTGACAAGGCCTGAAATAGCAGAAAACATGTCCATGTCCTTTCATAAGAAAAACATTGATAGTTCAGGACATTAGCACAGCCTATATAAAAACTAGATTTACAGGAAAGAAAAAATGATATAAAAGTAAAGAGATCTTTAGCACAGCCTATATAAAACTAGATTTACAGGAAAGAAAAATGATATAAAAAGTAAAGAGATCTCGAATACGTGATGGCAATCTTAACATGTTACATGTGGACACAAGCTTATACAAATGAGAGTAATACAGTGCACAAGGCACATGAATGGAAAAACTGCTAATAAAACATGGGCTTCTGCTAAATCCATTCTTCTACATATAGTATAGAATCTAATATTAGTTTGTACAGACATATTGCACTAGTCTTCAAACTAGATTAGGCCAATTAGCACTTAGTCACAAAAGCATTAGTAAAGCCAATATACAAAAATTTTTAAATGGCAACGCAAAAGAATAGCATACATTTTGCTCAGTAGGCATGTGATCTCTTGTTTTCATTGAGCTTTCTGTTGCATGGCATCAACTGACTTTGCAAAGCACCAGGGAGTGCTTGGGGAGTACAAGCTAGCTGCAACCCCTTCCAACTCGCCCCAGTCCAGTACATATGGGGTTCATGCACAGAATTTTGGGTGCAATATCCACTTGACTGATCATCCAGAAAGGATTCCACAAGAGTAGGGATTTTCATCAGCCATTTGTGTATCATTCACTGGTTGTGTTTCTGTTCCAGATGTTACAGCTGAAGTCAGCATATCACTACTTGATTGGTATGTAATCATGTCAACTCCCCATTATATGCGCTGCAGGTTCATCATTGTTTTTGTCCAGATAGCTGGTTTTCTCGTGAAAACATCTATCCCAGATTGTGATGAATCCATATTGACTAGGCCACTGTAGCTCATTAAGATCTCATACCTTCTAGGCCTGTGCACCCTGGGACATGGTAAGGTCTGTTTTTCACCATCAGCACATTGATCCTTATCGCTTTCCATACTGCCAGCAGCATCCTGTATGGATTGAGTCAATTCGACCCAGAGCTTGGATGTATGATCTGGAAGAATCAAAAAGGTGCCTCTATTTAGTTGACAAGGATATTGCAGTTCTCTCTGAAACAATGCTCCTTGCATCTGATCATTCTATAAGAGCCTGAGGTGTCTGTTCTCAATCCTGACAGAGCCTGAGGTGCCTGTTCAATCCTGACACTGCTAGGTGAGTGCACTTGAGGAAGATGAACAGATTCATCCCTACCAGCATGAAATACAAACTGTAAAGGGCAGAGCCAAGACAGATACATAACAGCTCTATATTAGCCAGAAAGCATAGGAAAAAAGTGAAAATAACCTGATCAAATCTTCCAGTTTCCTTTGCTGGATTAACATGTGGTGAGGCAAAGATTGAAGAAAAGAGGTGCCAAATCCTGATGACTTAAATAGCTGCACATTATGTGCTGTTTCTAAAGGTTTAGGTGGTGGTATCGAGGAGATTTGTTGATGAAATTGAAGACAAGGCGAATCCTGCAAGCATTAAATCAGATTAAGAAAGAAGAGGATGTTGAGTCGTTGGTTAAACCAGATTGACAGTGGGTTCTCAGGTGCCCTGATGTCGGTCAACCAGGATTGGCCGTCAAAGTTCCAAACAGATGTTTGTTGGTTTCAAAAAATGAAAGTTACCACAATCTTCTGTAAGAAGGGGAAATCTGCAAAACGCGTAATTTAAAGCCAACTTTTTGTCTCAGCAGCCCACTTAGAGGAGAGCACACCAAAACACATGCAGGCAAAATAAGACAGCATATCCAAAGTAATGCACGGGTTGCATATCCAAAGTAACGGACAGATTTGCATATCCAAAGTAACGATGGAGTTGCTTGCATTAAATAGGATACAAGTTTATCTATTACAAAATGCTTGAATCGTGATGTTAATTAAGATAGTTAAGTGCCTCTGCTGATTGGAAAGCAGTCTTGGAAGGAACCATTGAAAAGCCTAGAACGATGAGCTAACCAAATGCTAGCATTGCTGAGACATATAATACTTGCAAAAAGGAAATGAAGTGAGGGTCTGCACACTCAGGAACGTCCTAATTGTGGAGAAAATCTTTCCATGAGCAAGCAATGCACATGATCAGGAACTCATATATCCAAAGCAACACATAGTTTTCCTCAGCTAAATGAACAAACTACCTCAGACTCTGAACAACTCACATGTCCCATGGACAGAAAGACCACCAAAACGTACCAAACTAGCAGCAGGCAATACTGAGATTTGCCGATCTAAGCACTAACGTTGGAGATCCACGAGGTCCAACCCCTCCATTTCCCAAACAATGCACGCATCGCATCAGAGCTTAGTCAAATCAGGCGCCGCCCAGAACTCACAAATCAGCAAGCCAACTGGTCCATCTAGTGGAAATGGATCGTTCCAGATGGTTGAGTAAGGCGAGCCCCCAAATCCCCCACCTCTCTCTCCCCAAAGACTGATGAAGACCTCAAATCCAAGTCAAACATCTAAGAAAAGCCCCGACAGGGTGAGGTGCGTCGATCAGAACCCTAATCGCCGCACCCACCCGCCGAAATGCGCCCCCCCAGTCCAATCCCCAAAACAAATCACCAAAAAGTCAATCAAATGCAGGCGCAGCAAATCGCATCGGCCGCCCGCCGGCCGCCGACCTACGACCAATCCAATCCAGGCACGGCCGCCTGCCTACCGCAGCAACTTCCCCGCCCCTACCCCCACTCCTAAAAAATCCCCCATCAGAGCATCGATAATGGAAGGGAACAAGCGCGAGCGAGATGGCGGACCTCGACGGCGGCGGCAGTGGCGGCGGCGCGAGGCCTATCTGGCGAGTCCATCTGGTCCGGCGACCCCACGGGGACCTCCCGCATCTGCGTCCCCCTACTCCCCTCCCTTCCCCGCCGCCTCCCTCTCCTCCTCGCTACTACTACCGACGACTGATGATATGAGCACCCCACCCAGCACTAGTACTAGTCTACAGTAATTTTACACAGGGCCTGCGGGGGTTTCGTGTTGGTTATACTAGTGCTGCGGCGACTCGCGTCGGACGGCCTCCTCCTCGCCGCGTGCGGTCGGCTCGCTCGGGTGCGTTTCAGGGGCGGCCATGGGCGGGAACCCCAGGTTTTCGGCGGTGGGGCCGAGCTGTCAGTGAGGAGGCGACTGGGCTAGCCGCCGCGCCGCTGGAGACAGCAGGCCAGTTTCCGATTGGGCCTTCCATGTAGAGATCTCCGCGTGTGTTGTTGTTTTGGGGGATGTTTGGGAGGCTGTACGTGGAAAAAGGGGAAACAAAGGCCATAAAAATTGTTGTGAGTGGGCTTAGCTGTCTCTTTCCATTTCATGATGATAACCTTTATTTCAATCTCTGATCAGTATTAACAGCTGCAGGTGTTACAAATACAGTATTGTGCTCTATCACAAATCATTGATTGACGACATAGTTTTTGGTAGATGGTTATGGATTTTTGCGTAGCATCTGAAGAACTCGGTAGGTGTCATTATATTATGCATGCATTCCCCGAAAGGTGAACGCGCATACCTCATGTAACCTCTTCCACCAGCTTGTTTTTGCATCGTGCCCGTATTGTGTTATATAATGGCTTTTTAAAGAGTCCAATGCATGGATTCATTTGTTTTTCTAAACGAGTTGATTTTTCAGAGCATCGGGGACAACTACAATCAACGACCTCATCTTTTATCTTCCTCTCGCATCACTTTTGTCCCTTTGTAGTGACCACCACTCTTCTTCTTCATCTACCGTGTCATAGTTCCATGGTCTTCTGAGAAGAAGTTCCATGGTCGTTGAGCCTACATTCGGGCAAACGCGCTGGTTGCCTCCATCTACTTCCAAAAAGCACCCTCTTTCTTCTTGTTTTGACAAATCTTAGCCACCGAACAAGATGGTACTTGTTTTAGGAGTGCACCCCTGCTAGAAGAAGGTCCTCCTTACTTTATCAAGATCTCGATCACAGTCTTGGGTAAAAGATAGTGGTACATTTGATTGGGAGCACGTACTATTCATATGTTTTCTTCTGCTCTGGCTTAAAAATATATTATTCCCGAACATAGTAAAAGAAATATATGCTTAAAAAACTGCAAAACATCTAACATTTAAAATGAAGAGGGTGTTATGCTTCACAATCAAAGCGATTAGTCCCTCCACTATCCACTGCTTTCTCGTTCACCAATACCCTATCACCATTGGCTATGTCGGGCTAACGACATTTGTGGAGCCATCAAAGGCCCGACTGTCCGACCTTGTCTTCAAGGCGCTAGAGGATCTCGGTGGGCCTGATAAAACTACATGCATCCTCGTAAGATGAAATTTTGACATTTTGTAATATTATTGAGTTACATGGTCTATTTAGTTTTGAGTCAAATGAGTGCATAATTTGACAAATGACATGATGCCTATGAAATAGCCTATATATATAAATATTTGGGCCTCAAATTTGTACGAGTTGGCTAATGACCATGCATGCATCAATTAGCACAAAAGGCTAATTAACCACAATATTGGGCTTATGCATATGGCCCACATTCAGATGGCACACGTACGTGTGGCTTGCTCAGAACCCATGATTTTTGTGGTAACATAATTAGTGTGTGCCGCTAATTATTCCCATTTAATTATATTTGTTTTGCCCAACGATGAACCATGCAGAGGTGGTAGAGCTCCTGTACTTTCGGCCACAGCTCAAAATAGGCGGTGCTCTCTATAAATTCAAATGAGCCTACATGCATGCGAAATGCAAGCTCCACCGAATAAGGTCAATTCAAACATCCGAAGGGACATGCTCCGGCCGTGCCTGCTGCCTGGCCGTTGTTCATCGAGAAAAGATCGAAGGCGTACGTCGCTTTGCGTGTCGTGTCCCTGTTGTCCGCTCGCCCGCCAAAACCAGATCAAAGGCTGTGCGTTCATCTCGCGCGCGCTCCCTTTCGCCACTGTTCAGAGGTGGGCGGACGCCTGCCTTTCTGCATGCCCCTGGTGTTGTGCTCACTCGCTAACGCAGATCAAAAAGGCCATGCTCATCTTCGCTCCTCCATCCATCTACCTAGCTCTTGGCCTATAAAAGAAAGCCAACCTCTCCTTGTTGACGGAGGCTGGACCAAAAAGAACCACGCTGCTGTCCCGCGCCACATGATGGGCCTGTCCAAACTCGGATTCACGGCGGCCTAGCAAGGCGGCAATAAGCCACGGCCCGGCAAGTTTTATCATTCGGTGATGTGTACACAAGCTTCAGAAGATAGCAGACAGGGTAGGGTGTCTGGTGGCAGCAAAAGCATAGCAGCCCAAAGTATACACCTGCATAGTTTATTATTGTGCCAAAGAAGCAAATAGAAAGGCAAATACAAGTCTACAGCACCATGCAAAATGTTTGACGTGCAAAATACATGTGTATGAGCTATAAGCTAGCTTAAAACTATTATTTTGGCCCATTAATTGACGTCACAATATTAATCTTTTCGATCCATCCAAGTATATATACGGGCTCCGGCATGCCCTGACACTTGACACAGGTAATTCTAAGTCAAGACAAAGTGCTCGAGTTCACATGCGAGATATGAATTGCCGGGCGACTAAGGGGTCCAAGCCAATGATCCTCGGAAAGAGTCTGCACGATAAGAGGAGATGTACGAGTATTACATCGGCACAAGTTTCATAGTTACCATAACATGTTTCTTAGCGCGAAGTAAGGCGGTGAACGTATGAAGTCGTTTTCTTCCCCGGATCACCGGCGAAGGCGGGGCGTTTCTTTTCGTGACCAAGCGAGGTCGGAGTGTGTTAAAGTGGCGAGCGGTAGGCGAACGAACTTGCTTCGTTATGGGATCGTCTGCGAGGCCGGATACGGCTGCTAGAGAGCCGACGGCGAGGCTATAGCAATTCACCATTTCATTTTTATTTGTCTTTACGCATATATTTGGAGGCGGCTAGCATGTTTACGTCGAGAGCGAGCGAGCATTGGCATCAACGTAAGCTTAATGTCAGCGGAGGTATTATGCGGCCTAATGTGGGATGTAATTAATCGAGGCCTTCGGGGCCCACTGAACCGAAGCCACGCCTAATCCCACTAGATTGATCGGATGAGGCTCGACGCAAATATATGTTGAAGTGGGAAAATTTTACTTTGTAATTCTCTCATGAATAATAAAAGTGATATTTCTCAACTTTTTGTCGCTCGTGTTTTCATTGCATATTTACTCAATTTTGTATGCTTAATGTATATCGCACGCCAAGATATTAGTAATGAGAAGTCAACCCACGTAACACGTAAAAGATCGCCTTTAGTGATTTTCTCTTGGAAACACATCCATTTCTGACACATCGCGTGATGTAGTGCTTCCTTGCATCATCTCGAGGCTTTGCTTGAGAACTCGCTTCACATCATCTGCTGTGCCAAGCCGCTATAGAGTGGGATATTGGATGAGCGTGTGAAAAAGTTGAGCTGCTCCTTCATGTTTGTGACAAGCACCCATTACTGGTGAAGATGTGGTGGGCTTTGTTTGATTTTTGTGTTACCTTTGTGTAAGTAGTTGTCGTGTTAGCGGTGGTAGGCTTTT